>PVJC01027623.1:0-23138 GCA_004026665.1 Murina feae
CCGGAGAGAGAGCCAAGGCCCGCTGGGGTCCAGGTGGGCGGCGGCGGAGAGGCCGGGACGAGACGAGTGAGAGGAAGGAGGGGACAGAAGGAAACAGCAGCGCGTGGGTGCTGCCACCCCGAGCCCTGCTCAGCCTGGGAGGCGGGACAGGACCTTCCTTCCAACGAACGTTGCATTCACCCACCCAGCCTTGCAGCTGGGAGCTCTAGGACAGCATCCTCTCCCCTGCGGATGGGAGGTGATGGCGGAGAACATTCATCCCCGTGTGCCTATTACCCACCCTTCATGCACCTCCTTACTCGCCATCCATTCTGCTCTGGCCAGTCAGTGTCTGCAAGGCGGACCGCCTGCGTCCCTGGGCCTGCTGCCAGCGGGCTTTCCTGGGGCAGTACCTACTCACAGGATGTCTTAGAGGAGGCGGGAAGTCGGGCCCTCCTCCTCCCCTGGCCCTGCTTTGGACTCCGGTCTGGCTGCTCTGTGTCCCTCCATGACCGCAGCTCCGGGCACACAGCATCTGCCCCTTGCCCTTTCAGCCCTCAGAGGCACGATGACTTCCGCCATCGCTGGTCTCATCACCCCTCATTGATCCCCTTCACCCTGCCCAGCCCGGGTAAAGAGCCCCTCCATTGGAGTTTCTTGGAGGCCCTGGGGTGGGTTCCATTTCCTGCCAGGGCCTGACTGCTGCACAGTAGGGAGGACTGAATGAGTGAGTGGTCAGGCTGCACACCCAGGAAATTGTAGCTCTTCCTGGCATCCTGCTCTCCTTCCGGTGGAGGGGGAGGAGGGGCAGAGAGAACCCCGACCAGAGTGATAAACTGCATCAAAAAGCCCTTGGATACATATTCGCTCTTCAAATCCTCAAAGTGAGTCTGAAGCAGCTATGGGTTATTCACTTCGTTTAGATGAGAAGCATGAGGCTCCTGCATTTGAGAAGCAACATGCTGGATAAGAGCAGTGACAGTGGACTCTTCCTTACAGGTGATGGGCCAGATTAGGGAGGAGCAGTTATCTATCTATAATAATAAAAGCATAATATGCTAATTAGACCAGATGTCCTTGAGGATGACCTCCTGGATGAAGCCAGGGCTGCAAGGGAAGCCAATGCCAGCAGTGGGGGAAGGAAGGCCTACTCTTGCACAAATTTCATGCATCATGCTCTGACCGGTTTGGCTCAGTGGATAGAGCATCGGCCTGCGGACTCAAGGGTCCCAGGTTCGATTCCAGTCAAGGGCATGTACCTTCGTTGCAGGCACATCCCCAGTGGGGAGTGTGCAGGAGGCAGCTGATCAATGTTTCTAACTCTCTATCCCTCTCCCTTCCTCTCTGTAAAAAAATCAATAAAAAATATATATTAAAAAAAAAAATTTCATGCATCAGGACTTTAGTATCTACACTAATAAAAGAGAAACATGAAAATTGGTGTCACTCCGCTATGTTCACCAGCCAATCGGATAAGTATGCAAATTAATCCAACAAATATGGCGGTTAATTTGCATACATAGGCGCCCAGTGGCCTGGGTCCCGAGAACATCATCAGGACCCAAGTCACTCCAAGGTAGGCACGGTGTGGGCCCTGAGCAGTGTAGGAAGGGCCTGAGCCAGGGGGCTCCTGGGCAGGAGTGGAGCTGGCCATCAGAGGAGATGGGGGTCCCCTGCCCAGGCCTGATGCCTCAGCCAGAGGCCAGGTCTGGGTGAGGGGCCAAGCTGGAGATTGGTGTGAACTACAGAGGAAACACCTTTTCTGACCACTCATTGGGTAAGCTCCCTGTATGCCACTGGTAATATTCTTAGTAACTTGGGTAATAAGAATCCAAAAAGGTGATCTAGGGTTTTCTCACCACACTCCTGGCAAAAAAACCAAGGTCCACTGCTGGAGGGCTAAGAAATGTCAGATCCTGCCCTAGTCAGTTTGTTTCAGTGGATAATGCCTGGGCCTGCCAACTGCAGGGTCTGGGTTGGGTTCAGTTCTGACCAAGGGCATGTACCTAGGTTGTAGGCTCCTCCCTGGCTGGGGCCCAAGTCGGGGCTCAAGCAGGAGGCAACCAATCAAAGTGTTCCCCTCACTTTGATGTTTCTCTCTGTCTTTCCCTTTCTCTTTCACATTCTCTAAAAATCAATGGAGGAGAAACCAAGATGGCGGCATAGGTGAACACTGGAATTGCTGCTGGGCACAACTATTTCAAAACCACAATGAAAAGAAAAAACGGACACCACCCAGACCCACAGGAAGGCTGGCTGAGTGGAAATTCTACAACTAGAAAGAGACTGAGATGCAGAGGAGGTGCAGAAATAAAGTGCAGAGGTAAGGAGGCATGCGCCAAGGGGCTCGCAGAAAGGGCTGGCAGCATTTCGTACCGGAGAGAGGCACAAGCTCCCGACGGCTCTGAACTCCAGTTCCAGGTGAGTTTCTGGGGACTCAGAATCATACAGGGAGGAGTTGGACTGTCTGGCACCGCCTGGCACTGGGAGGAACGCCAGAGTGGCTTGAGACCCGGTGCCTTCTAGGGTAGGCTGAGAATCAGCACCCTGTAGACTCCCCGAGACCTCACCCCACCCAAGCTTCGAGCAGAGGTTTTTGCATATAAAAGGCTGGGAAGCCCCAGGCAGAAGCTAAAATAACACCTCCTTGGAGTTCCAAGAGACTGTGTACCCAGTGGTCAGAGTAGGACCACACAGTCTACAACTCCTCAGACTCATAAGGGACGCACTCAGGGGGAAGGCTTAGTGGGCACCAAAGCCCCATTGAAGCAAGTCTTGCCCCATAAGAGTGTCTCCACCATAGACACAACTGATTAAAGCCACTCTGTCAACGCAGGGAAGCAGCCAAAATGCGGAGACAAAGAAACAGGTCACAAATGACAGAAATGGAGGAAAGCAAATGACTGGGTATAGAGTTCAAAACCATGGTTATAAGGCTTTTCAAGAATATCCTAGAGACTGCTGATAAATTTAGTGAGACCTTTGAGGATATGAAAAAGGGCCAGCTAGAAATTAAGCATACACTAACTGAAATAAAGAATAATATACAGAGATCCAACAGCAGACTAGAGGATCACAAGAATCAAGTCAAAGATATGAAATACGAAGAAGCAAAACCCACCCAGCCAGAAAAGCCAAAAGAAAAAAGAATCCAAAAATATGAAGATAGTGTAAGGAGTCTCTGGGACAACTTCAAGCATACCAATATCAGAATTATAGGGGTGCCAGAAGAAGAGAGAGAGCAAGATATAGAAAACATATTTGAAGAAATAATGACAGAAAACTTCTTGGTGAAAGAAATGGATTTGCAAGTCCAAGAAGCGCAGAGAACCCTAAACAAAAGGAATCCAAGGAGGACCACTCCAAGACACATCATAATTAAAATGCCAAGGGCAAAAGACAAAGAGAGAATCTTAAAAGCAGCAAGAGAAAAGCAGTCAGTTACCTACAAGGGGGAACCCATATGACTGTCAGCTGATTTCTCAACAGAAAATTTGCAGGCCATAAGGGAGTGGCAAGAAATATTCAAAGTGATGAACAGCAAGAACCTACAACCAGGATTACTTTACCCAGCAAAGCTATCATTCAGAATTGAAGGTCAGACAAAGAGCTTCACAGACAAGAAAAAGCTAAAAGAGTTCATCATCACCCAACCAGTATTATATGAAATGCTGAAAGTTATCCCTTGAGAAGAAGAAGAAGAAAAAGTAAAGATAAAAATTATGAACAACAAATACATATCTATCAACAAGTGAACCTAAAAATCAAGTGAATAAAAGAAGTCTGATGAACAGAATAAACTGGTGAATAGAATCGAATCAGGAGCATAGAAAGGGAGTGGAATGACAATTCACAGGGGGAAAGGGGTGTTGGGGGTGTGGGAAGAGACTGGACAAAAATCGTACACCTATGGATGAGGACAGTTGGGGGGGATAAAGGGCAGTGGATGGAGTGGGAACTGGGAGGAGGGGAGCTATTGGGGGAAAAAAGAGAAACAACCGTAATAATATGAACAATAAAGATAAAAATAAAATAAAAATCAATGGAAACATATCCTCAGGTGAGAATAAAAAAAAGAAAGAAAGAAAGAAATGTCATATCCTAAGAAAGACACATCTTGAAAATGCCTAAAGAAAGTTGTCATTTTTTCATGTTGAAAGGACTGGAGTCTGTGTTGATGAAAAAAACTTGGTGGCTGTGGTGACTGGCAGTGGCTGCAGCAGCAGGGTGATGGGGCTGGTGCCTTCCCCTGATCAGCCTGGTCGCCTCCCACAAAGGGAGGCCAAACTGTGGCTTAGGCCCGCTCCCCAAGGGGAGCAGGGAGCAGGCCTAAGCTGTCAGTAGGACATCCCCTGAGGGCTCCCAGTATGTGAGAGCGGGCTAGCTGGACTGAGGGACCCCTCCCCAGTGCACAAATTTCGTGCACCAGTCCCCTAGTGTGTGTGTGTGTGTGTGTGTGTGTGTGTGTATGGCTAATATGCTAAGTGCCTGACGGTTCAACTGGTAGCAATGATATGCACTGACAACCAGGAGGCAGATGCTCCAACTGGTAGGTTAGCTTGCTGCTGGGGTCCGGCTGATCAGGGACTGGGCTAGACTGGCTGGACACTCCGGGAGTCCTCCCATGGTCCCTCCCTGGCCCTGTGGGGATCGGGCCAAATCTGTGCACTGGGTCTCTGACATCCCCGAGGGGTCCTGGATTGTGAGAGGGCTCAGGCCAGGCTGAGGGACCCCACCGGTGCATGAATCTGTGCACCAGGCCTCTAGTGAATAATAATGATAGTAGCAGCTAAGATATCTTAATACCTCCCAAGCCCCAGCCAGTTCTGATACATCCTTATTAACTTCTTTAATCCTACAACAACCCTAGGAGGTGGCTGCTATCCTCACTGTCTTTTTACAGTGTGGTAACTGAGGCACAAATAACTGAGTAACTTGTCTAAGGCCACACAGCAGAGCTGGGCTGACGGGCAGCCAGTTTGGCTTCAGATTCACCACTCTAACCCTCTCGTAGGTACCCCCTTGGGTATCTTGGGGAGGGGCAAGCAAAGTGAGATTCCTGTATTCCAGGCGGTGTCTTGGAGGGCAAAGAGTTTTGTGGTGAGTTTCAGAAGTGACCAGCCCTGCGGCTCCTGGTATAGGGTGGGAAGAGGAAGCAAGGGCATGTGGCAATGAAGGGAGTAAACGGGAGCTGATAGGGGTGCCACCTGTCAGCCAGGGCATGGACTGTATTTTGAAGGGAGCATGGGAGGATGTAGCAGGGGGGACAGGCTGGCATTTTATAAAGGACTATTTTAAAATGCAAGGGGAATACTGTGTTTCTCCTATCAAATAGCAAAGAGCTTTAAAATGCTCGTTCACAGTGCCGGGCAGGGGCTGGTCTGACGTTTCTGGAAAGTGGCTGAGCCTGTGCAGCTCTGAGGAGGGTCAGCCCTTTGACTTGCTAATCCCATTCCTAGGAACCTTTCCTCTGACATAATTAGAAAAGGGGTCAGAGACTCATGTCCCAGAATCTGAAATTCATCTCCTCATTCATAACAACAGTAATAGGAAAAGGAAACAGGGTACATGCCCAGCAGGTGGGAATTATTCCTTTTTAAAGCTCTTTGCCACCCTGGTCCGTGTGACTCAGTTGGTTGTGCACCAAAAGGTCTCCGGATTGAGTCCAGGTCAGGTACATACCCAGGTTTCAGGTTTGATCCCCTTTTCCTCTCACAGCAGTGTTTCTCCCTCTCTCCTTCTTGCTTCCTCTCTCTAAATTCAATAATAATAAAAAAAACATTTAAAAATAAAAAGAAAGCTCTTTGCCATTTCATAGGAGAAAAACAGTATTTCCCTTGCATTTTTAATTAAAATAAAGTATCGCGGAATGTTTTATAACAATTAATATAATCTATCCAAGTCTTAGAAGTAATAACTGACTTCATCATGGTTGCAGGGTGCAAGATTCACACATGAAAGTCGTTCATATTTTATATGCTAGCAACGAACAACTGGAAACAACCTAAAAAGATAAAACTTTGTAATAGCTCCAATAGGAAAGAAAAAGAACAGAGAAATGAGCATCACTCTAACAAAACATAAGAAGGTGTCTATGTTGAAAACTGTAAAATGTTGATGCAAGAAATCAAAGAGGGTACTACAGGTCCACGGATTGCAAGGCTCAGCACAGTACAGATGCGATTTCTCCCCACCCTGGCCGAAACGCTTCTCCAGAGCTGTCCTGACACAGTACCACAAACCGGGTGGGTGGAAACTGCAGAAATGGTCTCAGCTCTGGACGCCACAAGTCTGAGGCCAAGGTGTCAGCAGGGCCAGCCCTCCGCAGCCTCTGGGACCTGCTTGGCCTCATCCGGCTTCCAGGGGTTGCCCACTGTCCTGGGTGCCCCGTGGTGGTGGCTGCAGCGCCTTCACACCTGCCTCTGTTGTGTGATTTCTCCCGTGTGTCTGTGTTTCTTCTCTATGGGGCCTCGGGCACAGTGGGGTAAGGACCTGCCCTATTCCACTAGGACCTCATCTTTTTCTTTTTTTTTAATTGATTTTTTACAGAGAGAAAGGGAGAAGATAAGAGTTAGAAACATCGATGAGAGAGAAACATCGATCAGCTCCCTCCTGCACACCTCCTACTGGGGATGTGCCCACAACCAAGGTACATGCCCTTGACTGGAATCAAACCTGGGGTCCTTCAGTCCACAGACCGATGCTCTATCCACTGAGCCAAACCGGTCAGGGCAAGGACCTCATCTTAACTAATTACATCGATAGTGACCGTTTCCAAATAGTCATGTTCCGAGGTGATGTATTAGGCCCAGCGTGGACTTCACTGTATCTTTTGGGAGGCATAATTCAACCCATAAAATGGATCTATCAGTTGAACACAATCCAATCAACTCCCAGCAAGAATTTTTGTAGATATAGCCAAGCTGCTTCTAAAATTTATGTGGAAAGGCAAAGAAACTAGAACACCTAAAACAATTTTGACAAAGGAGAATAATGTTGGAGGAATTGTGTTATCCGATTTTAGGGTTTACAATAGGACTCGCAGCAGTAACCGAGTGTGGTGCCCTGGCATGGGAGCTCGTCCTGATGCACCAAGGTGTGGGTTCCATCCTGGTTGGGACACATGCAAGAGTCAACCAATGGCTGTGTGGATGCGTGGACAGAGGAATGGGCAACACAGATCAATGAAACAGAACAGAGCCTCAAGAAATAGACCCACACAAACATGGCTAATTGATCTGGACACCTATATACAAAAAAATAAATTAAACTTGTCCTAAACCTCACACGTTATACTAAAATTCATTGAAAATGAATCATAGATCTAAATGTAAAACCTAAAGTTATAACATCTAGAAGAAAGCATAGGAGAAACCGCTTCATGATCTGAGGTTAGTCAAAAAATTCTTGAACACGACACAGCAAGACCCATGGAAAAAACTGGTAGATTAGATTTTATAAAAATCCAATCCTGGCCCAGCCAGCATGGCTCAGTGGCTGAGCATCAGCCAGGGTTGCAATCCCATCCTAGATCTTTACCCTGGAGAAACGAAGCTCATGTTCACACAAGAATGCTCACAACAGCTCTATAATCACCAAATACCGGCAGCCGCCCCGTTGGGAGAGTGAGTAAGTGAACTGTGGAAAACTACGCAGCAGTCAGAAGGAATCAACTCCTGCCACACATAACGATATGGATGAAAGAAGGCAGTCCCTGAAGGTTACATGCTGCATGTTTCCATTTATATGATGTTCTAGAAAAGACAAACAAATGCCTATAAGAACAGACCAGTGGTTCCCAGGGCTTGGCGTGTGGGAAGGGGTGCCTGTCGGGGGATGGCAAGAGGGAGTGTTTTGAGGATGGTGGAACTGTTCTGAATCCTGAATGTGGGGGTTACATGTGCCGGTACATGTAAATCCCTAGAAGTGCACACCAAAGAGCTCACTGTTACTATATGATAACTTGAAAAACCAACTGCGCACATCCAGTTGGATAACTATGCAATAAAGCAAGTGATAGCACACCCATTCTTGGGAGAGTCTAGGTGGTGGGTATGAGTGGTTACTGAACAATTCTTTGAGTTTGGCTGTCTGACAATTTTCATAATAAAATCTTGGGGAAAACTATATTCAGAATGAGGCTGTTTGTTTTGAAATCTATTTATCTACACATATATGTGTAGGAAGAAAATTGAAGATATCACTCCAAAATAGCAATAATGGGATTTCTCTGAAGCAGAAAATTGTGGTAATTTAAATGATCTTTTAAAATATTTCTGTATTTTCTATAATGTGCACATATTTTATTTAGGGAGAGTATCAGCTATATTTTATTTATTTTAAATGTCTTTTTTTCCCACTTACCTGTCAATCTGTGCTTATGCTCAAGTTCAAATGGTACAGACATGTGTAATAACCCACAGGGGAAGTTCAGCATACTCTCAACACTGTTAACATTCTATGCATATCTTTTTTTAATATAGTTTAATGATTTTTTACAGAGAGGAAGGGAGAGGGATAGAGAGTCAGAAACATCGATGAGAGAGAAACATCCATCAGCTGCCTCCTGCACACCCCCTACTGGGGATGTGCCTGAAACCAAGGTACATGCCCTTGACTGGAATTGAACCTGGGACCCTTCAGTCTGCAGGCTGACGCTATCCACTGAGCAAACCGGTTAGGGCTCTGTGCATATCTTAAAGGATAAATCTTAAGTGAATCTTTATTATTATGTCACTTAAAAAACTTATCAGTTTAGCCCTAACCGGTTTGGCTCAGTGGATAGAGCGTCGGCCTGCGGACTGAAAGGTCCCAGGTTCGATTCTGGTCAAGGGCATGTACCTTGGCTGCAGGCATATCCTCAGTAGGGGGTGTGCAGGAGGCAGCTGATCAATGTTTCTCTCTCATTGATGTTTCTACCTTTCTTTCCCTCTCCCTTCCTCTCTGTTAAAAATCAATAAACTATATTTAAAAAAAAACTTATCAGTTTAAACATATTTCATCTTTTTAAAAATATATATATTTTATTGATTTTTAACAGAGAGGAAGGGAGAGGGATAGAGAGTTAGAAACATCGATCAGCTGCCTCCTGGACCCCCCCCCCCCCGGGATGTGCCTGGATCCCAGGTACATGCCCTTGACCAGAATCGAACCTGGGACCCTTCAGTCCACAGGCCGACGCTCTATCCATTGAGCCAAACCAGTCAGGGCAAACATATTTCATCTTTGTTTCCATGACCATTACCCAACAATGACAATTTTATATTTACAAGAGAGAAAACAGCCTCTAGTCTATGTTTGAAGCAAAGAAGGTGCAATGATTTTTTCTGATTCTAAGAATTGAGCCAGGAAAAGGACTGCATCCTTGAAACATGGGGTCATCCTCCTTTGTTATTTTAAAAGCTATAACTATAAATATTTATAAATAGAGAAGGTAGGCAGGATCTGCTTCTGGCACAGCCACCAACTTTCTCTGACTCCTCTCTGGGCTCAGCTTCCTATATTACTTTATCCTGCAGAATAAACAAACAAGAGGTAGTAACACCCTGTTACCGGCAGCAGCGGAAGGTGTCACCCAGGGGCCTGGTCGCCCTTCTCCCTGAGTGCTAACCCTCTATTTTTAGCTGAGCACATGGTGACCCTCAGAATAGACTGTTTCCTTATTTCTCTTACGAGATGTGGTCAGTGCAAAATAAACATGTTTTTATTTTTTAAAATGTTATTAGTTGATTTCAGAGAGAGGAAAGGGGCGAGAGTGAGAGAGAGATACATCTATTTACTGTTCCACTTGTTTATTTATTTGTTGGTTTATTTGTGAATGTGCCCTGAAAAGAGATCAAAGCTACAAACTTGGTGTCATCGGAAGGACACGGACTAACCGAGCTGCCCAGCCAGTGCTAAGCGAAATGTTTCTAAAGGGAAGGAGCGTTTGCTTTTTTTTCTCCAGTTACTCCTTTCTGAAGGATGGATAGTGGACATGATGGCTGGGGCACAGCAGCTATTTTAGATCCTGAGAAAGCCTTTCAATCACAGAGCAACCAGGACGAAAGAGGCCGGGTTGCTGGGGCAGCGGCACACCCCGCTCCTGCTGACCCTGCACCGCCCGCCTCTGGCCTTCTGGGTGTGAGAGAAAAAGACTTCTGTCCTGTGTAACCCACTGGGATTTGGGGATTTTGTTATCAGACATAGTCAGTGCGGAGGCTGTTTCAGTAAGTTGAAGGCAGAGGCGACTAGGGCCTGAACCCTGGTGGGAGGTGGATTTGTGAGACATTTGTCTAGGAGGTGCCGAGTCCCCGTCCCCGAAGGACTGTAATGGGGGCTGCTGAGTGCACCGATGTAGTGATCAGCGGGTCTGAGCTGGAGAGAACGTGCCCAGAGAGGCATAGGTGCCCACAGCGGCGGCCCTGAAAGGAACGAGCGCCATTTATCTCCTGAGGAGTAGGAAATTCCTCCAGCACGCAGGGAGTGGGGGTCAGGGGCCCGGTGGTTCTAGCTCGGGGTTCACTATGAGACTGCAGGTAGGATGCTGGCCAGGCTGCAGCCATCTGAAGGCTTGGTGGGGGCAGAGAAGCCATTGGCACGGTGGCTCATTCACATGGCTGCTGGCCCTGCTGGGGCCTCCCTGTGCCTGCCCCACTCCCCCCCTCCACACCCAGCTGGAGCTGTGGTGCCTGCTCAGCCGTCCAATGGGAGCTAATATCTCTTATTAGGTCCTTGGGAGGCTTAAGCGAGGAAATCCAGGTAAAACACCTGAGCCAGCACCTGGCACATCACAATTGGCCCAAATAAAGGTTTCTGATGGTGAGTTTCCTGCAAGGAATTCTGCAGTGGCTTCCCCGCTGCAGACCAGCTGGTCAGGCAGCCTCCGTGTAACCACTGCGTACTCCCCCCCACCCCCCCGCACCCCTTGCACCCCCCTCCCCCAGCCCTCGCCCGCAAGCCGTCTGCCCAGCCCTCCTCTCACCTCTCCCCAGCCTTCCCTGGTGGGATCTGCCTGGTGGGCCTGGGCCTCTCTGGTCTCTCGGACTTGCCCCTGCCTTGTTCTGTGCACCTGGCATTGGGCTGGGCACAGCTGGGCCTGGTGGGAAGACCGACACTGGCACAGTTTCAATGAGGGGGGTTTGGCTACCTGGGCTGAGAGGGAGGCCCCGGGGAGGGGGCTAACTGGGCTACAAGGCACAGGAGGGTGACCGCTGAGATGGGCAGAGGGGTGGGCGGAGGGTGCCACTCCGAAGGGCTGCCCGAAGCTGAGCAGTGCCCCCTCCAGGATGTCACGTCACAGTGGGTGGTGGTTGTGTTTCTCTCATCTGCTCACTCTAGGAGCTCACCAGTTGCCTTTGAAATTGAGGATCTGAGGGTGATAAAATCCCTGCCTTTCCCTCCAATACCTGTCCCTCCCCAGCAGGTTCGGGTGCCTGAAATCCCCCGTTGGGATCATGTCTGGTTATGAGCCAGGATCTCGGGAAAGGCCTGCTCCATCTGCCACCACGGCCCCAGCCACCTGAAAAGCTGCCGGGGGTGCCACCACCTGACCTGCTTCTCCTCAGGGTCACCACCCAACCCCCAAGCCACCCCCTGGTGGTCTGCACTCCTCTCCTAGTAACCCCACCCCCAAGTAACAGCTCCCCTCTGGGCTACCCCCAGGTGTCCCCTGCACACCCTGCAGTAGGATCGCACCCTCAGGAGGAGGAGCAGCTTGCAGGTGGAGGGAGGTGGTGCCACACAGCCATAGAGTCACAGCTGGCAGGGACCCCAGCAAGCTACCTTGCTGTTAGACCCACGGGCAAGGGCTTTTATCCTTGCCCCTGGGTCTGTCTCTCAGGAGGAGTGTTTTCCACCTTTTGATCGGGTGGCCTCACAGCGCTTCCAGGAGGAAAGGGTGCACTGTACTGGAGCGAAGGCCAGGGCCCTCACCCTGAGGCCCGGCTCAGGTGAGGACCTTCAGCTGTCTTGTGCTAAGGTGGCCAGGGGCGAAGGGGTTCCACTGCTGGCTAATTGAGTGGCTCAACAGTGCCATCAAGGACGAGGCTGCTTTCAGCCTTCACCCCTGTCAGCCATGCTTGTCCTGTCACCAAGCATCATGCCTAGACACGACAACGCACAGTGAAGAAGAGAGCTTTCCCGGAAGCTGCCAGCAATTCCTCGTCATTCTCAGTGGTCACAGTTACACCACTGCTCTTCAAAACCCATTACTAGTGCAACGCTGGGAGAAATTAACTCTCCGCGGGCCTCTCGTCTCTCGGGCTGGTTTGTGTAGCCAACAGCCGCAGAATATAGATTTTCCTCCGGATCAAGCAGCCGATTGGTTTAGTTCTCATTTGAAAAGAGTTAGGTTCCCTAAGCTCAGGTTTTCTCTTCCTGTATGGCAACTCACTGCAGTCCAATGGCCACACCTCACTGCAAAGGGTGCTGGGAAATGTAGTCTTTAGCCCATCTGAAATTTCCATTACTATGGAAAAGGGACAATGGATATTGGGGCAATAGGCAGTCTCTGCCATCGTTACTCCAACAAAATGGGGGTTCTGCGAGGGAGTGCGGAGGAACGTGTTGGAGAGGCAGCCACAGTGCCTGGACCCCGTTCTGCAGCTGAAGAATTGCGTTCCAGACTAGAAAGTGTCAGGGCTGAGTCTAGAAGCCCCGTCTGCAGACTCCCGACCTCAGGCTCCCCGTTTTCCTGCCTCTGCCTCAGTGCAGGTCAGGTTGGGCCATGGCAAGGGAGGCCTCCTCAAAATGCTCCATTTCCTTGGCTCCAGGGGTCCTCTCTCCTGATGTCCAGCTGATGTTTGGTTTCTGGCTCCTTCACCTTTTCTTCCCAGCCTGTGCTGGCTGAGCCATCAGGCCACCGGGCGCGTGACATTAAACGCCATCTCCTTCCCTAGAGCCCCACCCTCCTGTCTGCTCTCTGGACCACACTCTGTGCTCTGATTTGCATACCCAGGAGCCCGCCACACCCCCATTTGGGTGTCTTCAGGTGCCTTGGACATCACGAACCCAAAGCTGAACTCATGCGTCAGCACACGCTGACTTCTCTTCTACTTTACCAGTCTCAGCATGTGTTCCACCCCAGCCGTCTACCTGTCCTTCCACATGCACTCCATCTGCAGGCCCCTGGGCCTGGACCCCTGCTGGGGCCTCCCCAGGAAGCTGCCCCGCTTGCCCCAGCCACTCCTACCATCTTACAATAGAGGCACGACCACACTGTTCTCATTCTTAAAACCGTTGCTTTTAGGATAAAGACCAAAATGCTTCTTATGGTGAAGCAGAGTCACCTGCCCCTCTCCCGTTACCCACTGTTTTTTTCTTTAGAAAGAGAACCCCCTATTTGTAGCTGAGCAGGCACAAGGCTATTTAAGGGAAGACTCCAGCACTGGCCAGTTGCTCAGTTGATAGAGCGCCGGCTTGAGGACTGAAGGGTCCCGGGTTCGATTCCGGTCAGGGGCACGCACCTCGGTTGCAGTGCTCTCCTCTGCTCTCCTGCAACCCCAGCTCAGCCTTCAAGCCTCAGCTGGATGCCACTCGCTCAGGGAGCCTCACCACCCGCAGTGGCACACCGGCAGGCCTCACACCCAGAGCAGGTGATTGTCGTGGTTGTTTTTAATATGTGTTTATTGATTTTAGAGAGAGGAAGGGGGAGGGAGAGGGAAACATCGGTGTTCCATCGGCTGCCTCCTGCACCCTCCCTACTGGGGATCGAGCCCGCAGCCTGGTGTGTGCCCTGACCAGGAATCAAACTCTGACCTTCAGGTGCATGGGAAGATGCTCAAACAACTGAGCCACACCAGCCAGGGCAAGCAGATAGTTAAAAAAATCCCTCCTCTATACATTATTTTCAATAATAATCATGCCATGAATAGTAATAGTAGCCAATAAAAATGCAATGAAATGTTCTTTCATTAAAGGTCATATGTATAATCATCACAGTAAAAACAAAGTAAAATATTATAGCACAGAAAAAGAGAGGGAATACTACTTTAAAATTATATTAATGCATTCTTTTTTGGCTGAAAGGGAGATGTATATGCACATTATTGCAATAATGATAATAACATTACACTATTTATTTTCCAGGCTTCTGCAGGTTTGTTAATGACCTCATCAAAATTAACCTATATAATAAAGAGGTAATATGCAAATTGACCCTCACTTTATCATGCTGTCACAAGATAGCTGTGCCCCACAGCAGAGGCGGGGCTCCCGTAACACAAGGTGGCTGCTTCCACAGTGGAGGTGGGGTTCCCATAATGACCCATAACGAGTGATCAGCAAGGACCTGAGGCTGTGTGGCACCAGGTCGGGCTGGAGGACCTGAGGCTGTGCCCCTGGCCCAGTGGAGCTTGATGGGGGACCTCAGGCTGTATCCCCCACCTAGGTGCCGGGCTGGGGAACCTGGAGGTGCACTGAGGGACCTGAGGCTGCGCCCCCTCCCAGCAGGGCTTGATGGGGTTGGGGCTGGCCGGGTCTGGATCTCGCCCAGTGGAGGTGGGGCCAGCCGAGTCTGAGTCTCATGAGATTTTGAGGTGCACACAGGTGGGTGGGGACTTGACTCTGGGTTCCATGGCGTGACCCAGACTCAGGATAAAGATTTTCATGTACATTTTACTAGTTTTCTTTCATCTCTGAGACTTCTATTATAGAGAAAGGGCAAATAGCAATATTAAAATATTTCCTCTAATCAATTCCCTTTTAATGTGCATGAATTTTGTGCACTGGGCCACTAGTCTTTAAATATTTATGTTTAAGAAATAGCTTAGGCAAATTTGTTAATTTATCTCTGATCATAATTGACAAAAGAATCTTTTTAAGTAATTTTTTGGGGAAATGTTTTTTCTCACATGAAGCAATTGATACCCAGATAGTTAGGTAAGCCTTAAACATAAGGATAAATTTAGCAGAAATTCAGAAAAAAATAAATTTCACAATAAATTCCAGAAATCACAGAACTGTCCATGTCTGTTTCTTGGGGATTACTTCTAGCAGCTTTCAAATATCTTTCCAGCTGAAAAATTTTAAACAAATAAAAGCTCCACATGGTCACATTGAGCTATGCTACTAATATTCACTTCAAACCATGAAGGGGAGCAGGACAGGATTAGAGACTCAGGTTTCCCCCAACGTGTGCACAGTTCTGCACCCACATGCGCTCGGGGAGTTGAGCATTGTGGGGAGTGTGAGGAGGGCTCAGTGACCGGGAATTCTCCCAATTACCGTCCATGCAGAACACAGTGCTCATTAGAGGAGACGTGATATAAAGGTGCTAAGCTGAGACCGACATACCTATAATATCTATAATAATAAAAGCATAATATGCTGATTAGGCTGGACAGCCAAACAACCTTCCAGACATCATTCCGGACGTCCTTCCAGATGAAGCCGCCACAGTGGGGGCCGAGGCAGAGGAGGTTAGGGGTGATCAGGCAGGCAGGCAAATGGTTAGGGACAATGAGGCAGGCAGGCAGGAGGGGGGTTAGGAATCAGCAGTCCCGGGTTCCGAGAGGATGCAGGCCGGGCTGAGGGAACCACCCTCTCACCCCCATGCACGAATTTCGTGCACCGGGCCTCTAGTATAATATGAAAAGTCAACAGCACCCTAGCTGGTTTGGCTCAGTGCCTAGAGCATTGGCCTGCGGACTGAGGGTCCCAGGTTCCATTCCGGTCAAGGGTACATGCCTGAGTTGCAGGCTTGGTCCCTAGTGGCAGGAGTGCAGGAGGCAGCCAATCAATGATTCCCTGTCATCATTGATGCTCCTATCTCTCTCTTCCTCTCTGAAATCAATAAAAATAATATTTTTAAAAAAGCCAACAGTAACTGAAACAATTGTTTAGGTCTTAAAACGATAGAAGAATTTGGGTGGGTGTGGGGGGGAGAATTATGTAGAATCACTGGTACATAGTGGTAGTAGAAAGCAGCCTGAGTTTCATTTTTGAAAAAATATTTTTATCGATTTCAGAGAGGAAGGGAGAGGGAGAGAGATAGAAGATAGAAACATCAATGACAAAAGGACTCAGTGATCGGCTGCCTCATGCTCGCCCCCTACTGGGGATCAAGCCCATAACCCGGGCCTGTGCTCTGACCGGAAATGGAACCCTGACCTCCTGGCTCAAGGTCCAGGCTCAACCCCTGAGCCACGCTGCTGGGCCAGGCTGACTTTTAATGGGCTCTTATTGTTTAAGAGTTTGTTGCTGATGACCCTCCTCTTGTTGCCCCTGGCACAGCCTTCTCAGCACTGAGTCCCTACATTGGTTTCCCTTTGAGGCACTCACCCCAAACAGTGTGTCGTCTGGTCCCCACGGGAGTGCCTCTCTGTGAGGCCGGCATGGTTGGTGGGGAGCTCCTAGCTGAGCACCTGGCAGCCACTAGGCCCTCAGGACAAATGTGTTGAGTGAATGTAGGTGGAGAGCCTGGTGCGGAGTAAGAGCTCAGTATAGGCGGCTGGGCCGCTGCCATCTGCAGCATGTTTACAATCGGGCACTTGTGAAGGCTGGAAGGCCAGCGCCTTCCACAGCAGCAGCCAGCTGCCTCTTCGTGAAGCCCTTGGTGGGGCTCCCTCTGCTTCTGGGCCCCGGGTGGGGGGTGGGGATGGAGTGCCAAGTTCCTCTTCCCCAGCAGCCAATCATCCCTGGACAGCAACAGCTGGATCCCTTGGACCCCAACAGAGGGCCTGGCCCAGCACAGGAGTCATTAAATCCTCACTCGGTAGCCAGAGTTTATCGAGCATCTACTACACACCAGGCATTTTCTTTC
Organism: Murina feae; assembly: GCA_004026665.1. Lineage (NCBI taxonomy): Eukaryota > Metazoa > Chordata > Mammalia > Chiroptera > Vespertilionidae > Murina > Murina feae. The sequence continues at coordinate 16,721 of PVJC01027623.1, forward strand.
TAAAAGTTTCTTTCCGTGTGGTTCCTAATAGTTACGGCAACTCACAGGGTGCGTAGGAGCACTCTCATCTCACAGACGAGGATGTGAGCCCAGAGTGGTTCGCCGCTTGCCCGAGATCACACAGCCAGTGGGTGCAGAGCCAGCTTTATTCCAAGTCTGTGGGCCCAAAAGCCCTGTTCTTTCCAGACTGTGGGGTGTGGGGAAGGGGTGGGGCTGGGTAGGAGCTTGGACCTCGGGTTAGGCAGGAGCCAGGTGCCTGGACTGACTCCTGGCCAAGCACAGTAGGAGCACCTGGGGGAGGAGGTGGGGTTGTGGCTCCCTAGTGTGGCTGGGAGGCCTGGGAGGGTGCGGGTGGGGGGCAGACATGAGCTCCAATGCCAGTGACCCACACTGACGGTTGTGCAGTCTGGGCAAGGCCAGGAGTCCTTCTATGCATGGAGAACAGCAGGAGATGGGAGCATCCGGTAGAGAGAGGAATACTGACGAAGGCTGGCCCAGGGCAGGCAGGGCTGGGCGCAGGCAGGACTGGGCGCAGGAGTGCTCTGCCAATGGCTATGTCTTCTCCTGTTTCTCTTTCATGCTGTATTCCCTCCTCTCCCTTCATAATCCAGGAGGGCCCCCCTGATGGGCACCCCCCGCATCCCGGGACAATGTGCTGCCGTCCCCTGTAGGTCAGGTCGCTCTGCACGGAGGGGGTCCCTGGGCGCCTTCCATGAGGATATGGGCTGAACCACCTCCCCTCACCCTCCCGGGCCCGCTGCTTACCACACTGCTCCCTGGGAACTAGGGCCCGGACCCCGGCGTGGAGGGGGAGGGGGTGGGAGTGGATGGCGGTGGGGGCCTGGGCCTGCCGCAGCGGGTCACCTGGCAGCCGAGAAATGTGGCCCGGATGGGTCTGGGTTGGGGAGCTACAGGCGGTTTCCTGGCGCCACCTCGTGGTCATGACTGGCATCGCCGCGCCTGCTCTGAAGGGGATGCAGGCACGGGCCTCTTTGGCCTCTTGGGCGGTGATGCTGTGAGGAACCTCCAAACCCAGTTCCTGTCTTTCAAGGGACAGCCGAGGCTCTGAAGGCCCCGGGGGTCTGCGGCGAGCAGAGGGGTGGGGAAGGAAGCAGGAAAGGGAGTCCAGTCCCGGAGGCAGGCACGGGGTGCGAGGCCCTCCCTGGGCGCAGGAGGACGCCGGCACCCACATGCTGGCTCTGTGTACATGAGTTGAATGCCACACCTTTCCCGGGGTCACCTGTGGCCCAGGTGGGATACCCGGGGTGTGGATGGGCTGCAGGCCCCTCCCACCCTCTCCTGATCACAGGACGGAGGGGAGGGCAGGGTCACTGCCAGGCCTGCCACCCTCCAGGACCAGCACCCGTATGATGGCGGAACTGGGACAAGCTCCCTGGGCCAGCCTGGCTCACCAGGGGCCTCTGGGTCCAGGCAGCTTAGGTGTCCATAGAGCTACTGTCCTGGTCCCGCCAGGCCGCAGCGAGGGCGGGGCAGCGGTGTGGGGGCGCTGACCTCCCCAGATCTCTCAGGCTGCCCTAGGACTGGCACCAGCCCAGGGCTGTTCTGTCCCCTGGAGGTGGAGGGCAGTGGGAATGACTCTCAGGAGAGGGCTTGGGAACCTACTGTTCTGAGGCCCCGTCCCGGGTGTCAGCTCCAGCCCGCCGGCTTCAGACCTTCCATCTTGGCAGCGCCCACTCACCCCTTTGCACACCCCTTTGCAGGCCCGTGGGCACACTCTTCTCTCCACTCCTATTTTCTTCGGAAACTAAAAGAAAACCTTTGAAAAAGGCAGGATTTGAATATAAATGGTTGAAAAAGGTGTTCAATACAGAAGGTGGGTGGGACCTGAACAGAGCTGGTCACCTGGGCTCCCAGCCTCCCCCGAGGGACAGGCCTTTTCGGGAGAAGTCCGTGTGGAGGGTGAATGAGTCCTGAGGACTTGGGCTGGCTCCCTGCAGGCCCATGGTGAGGCCCCTGTCTGGTGCTGGCAGAGTATGGGGAGCAGGGGCCTCCGGATCTCAGCTCCCAGCGATCACTTCTGCTTGCAGGGGCGGGTGGAGGCATAAGGGTCTCAGCTGACCTGGGCGACCAGGCACGAGGGACCCTCCGGCAAAGAGGGAGAGCAGGTGGGAGTGGGGCCAGGCTGCCCCTTGCATATCACATGTCCTGTGAGCAGCATGCACTTCACCTAGGGGAGGGCGAACTGGTTCTATGTGTTTAAGGCAGCAGAGGAGACTGGCCGCGATCTGGCTGTTCCTCTGCCCGATGCCCTCTGGGACCCCGGCTTCCCTTTGTCCACCTCCTGGGAGGCCTTGCTCTTCCTCTGTGGGGACCCGTCCTGCCTGTACCCCACACCATCCTTGGTGTACCCCTTCCTCCTGGCGGAGCACAGCCTCTAACTTTCTGGAAGGGCTGGGGGCAGTCCCCCCCTGTCAGTCCCCTCGCCCCTGGTGGTGTGGCTGCTAGAGGACTGGGGTGGGGACACACTCGTCTTCAGAATGTCCAAGCGACGACATGTCGCCTTGTTCCTGATGTCGCTGCAGAGCAGTCTGAGGCCAGCCCAGCTCCTGACCCTTTAAGGAAGACGTGACCTAGATTTCCTCCCCGGAAGCTTGTAGAATATGTGTGTCTGCGACGTCATGTGATGGGCTCCGGGGGTGGATTTTTATCCATTGAGCAGGCACCTGACTGGCCAGTGAGCCTGGAAACTCATGTCCTTCAGTTCGGAGACATGTTCTTGGATTCTTGCTTTAAAACAACCACCACACAGCTTTATTGGGATGTAACTCACATACCGTACGACGCACCCATGTAAGGCATACAGTGCAATGGTTTTATGTACATGCACAGAGTTGTGGAACCATCATCACAGTCAGTTTTAGGACACTTTAAAAAATATATTTTATTGATTTTTTTTACAGAGAAGAAGGGAGAGAGATAGAGAGTTAGAAACACCGATCAGCTGCCTCCTGCACACCCCCTACTGGGGATGTGCCCACAACCAAGATACACGCCCTTGACTGGAATCGAACCCGGGACCCTTCAGTCCGCAGGCCGAGGCTCTATCCACCGAGCCAAACCAGTCAGGGCTAGGACACTTATTGCTTCAAAAAAGACACCCTGCGCCTCTTAGCGGTCACCCCTCCCCAGCCCCTCCATCTCCACCGGCCTCAGGCAGCCACTAGCCTGCTTCGGTTTCCATGGATGCACTTACTCTGCACATCCACGGAAATGGGTCCACACAGCAGGTGGCTTGTGTCTGCTTCTTTCCCGTCTAGTGTCTTCAAGTCCCCCCACGCTGCGGGGCGCAGCAGGCCTCCCTCCTTCCAGGCTGAGTAATGCTCCGCTCTACGCGTCTCCCACTCCCACTTACCCACTCGGGTTGCTGGGCGCTCACGCTGTAGCGACGGAGTCATTTCTTCCCGTTTCCCGCGTTGTCTGCGCTCTCCTGTGCGTGTCCTACCACTTGGATGGACTCCCCGAACGGGCCCTCCCTTTGAGCAGGAGGGGAAAGAAATGGGAGCCGCCTGGCAGGCAGGGGGAAGAGGAGCCTGCCTCCCGCTGCTTCAGCCAGGACTGGGCAGGGCCATTGTTGAATAGGCTTCCTGGCTCCAAACTCTCTGTTCTCGCCCGACCTCGAGTTGGAGTGATGGCTGGTGTCTGGGCTGTGCGCACAGTAACGGTGCGTGAGGGCGCAAGGCTTTCCAGCAGGAAACCATGGGCAGGTGATCTCCAGGGGCCCAGGCGGTGCCGGCAAGGCCTGTGGCCCTTTGGGGGCGGCTGAGTCCTTGGGACACAGTTGGGAGGGGGTGTCAGAGAAAATGGGGTTTCAGGCAGGGACAGAAAACTATAACCTCTCCCTGCCATTCCCTCCGCTTCACCTGGCTCTCTTGTTGTTTGTTTCAAAAACATTAAAAAAAAAAAAAAATATATATATATATATATATTTGATTGGCTGCCTCCTGCACGCCCCCCACTGGGCTCGAGTCTGAAACCTGGGCATGTCCCTGGACTGGGAATCAAACTGTGACTTCCTGGTTCATAGGTCAACACTCAACCACTAAGCAACACCGGTTGGGCTGCTCCAGCATTTAATATATATATATATATATGATTTTTTTACAGAGAGGAAGGGAGAGGGATAGAGAGTTAGAAACACCGATGAGAGAGAAACATCAATTAGCCACCTCCTGCACACCTCCTATTGGGGATGTGCCCGCAACCAAGGTACATGCCTTTGACTGGAATCGAACCTGGGACCCTTGAGTCCACAGGCTGACGCTCTATCTACTGAGGCAATACAGTTAGGGCTGCTCCAGCATTTTTAAAAATTGATTTTACAGAGAGGAAGGGATGGGGGGGAGGGGAAGGGAGAGAGAGGGAGAGAGAGAGAAAGAAAGAGAAAAAGAGAGAGAGATCAACCGGTGGTCTCTTGCTTGCGCCCCAACTGGGGATTGAACCTGCAACCTGGGTATGTGCCTGAAACGGGAATCAAACTCATCACCTTCTGGTGACACAGGGCGATGCTCCAACCAACGGAGCCACCCAGCCAGGGCTGCTCCAGCATAAAAAAAAAATTGTGGTAAAAACAAGTCCATGCGTGTAAAGATGAGCATCTAACCACCTCCAGCACCTTCTGGCCACACTGCCTGTGTGTGGAGAGACCTGTCGTCCAGGAAGAAGGCAGGCACACACCTGCCTCCTGGTCTCCCTCCACAGAGGGCGCAGGCCACGGGGCTCCTGAGCTCAGACACTGAGAGGCCACCAACCACAGGAGCTGGGGCAGGAGAAGGGAAGGTGGGCGGCTCTTCCCTGGCAATCGCCTCTGGGAGCTGGGCACTGGCGCTCAGAGATGTAAGAACCTGAGATTCTGACCGCAGGCCCAGGGTCAGTGGAGTAGTCTCGGGCCTCCTGAGGTCCCACAGGTGCCTGGTCCCGCGCCCATCCCACTGGGCAGCAAGGCTTCCTAGTCTCGCAGTCGTTCGGCTGATCTGTGACTTCTCTCTTTTCTCCTTGATCAGTCTCACCAGATGTCGCCAATGCAACTGGTTTTTCTGAGAACCCACTTTTGACCGTATTGATTCTCTCTCCTGTACATTGTTTTCTGTCTATTCATTTCTGTTCTTATTTGTCATTTCCTCCCTACCACGATTTTGGATTTATGCGGCTGTTCTTTCTCTAACTTGGATGGAAAGCTTTAAAAATATTTTTATTGTTTTCAGAGAGAAAGGGAGAGGGAGAGAGAGATAGAAACATGACTGATGAGAGAGAGCCGTTGATCGGCTGCCTCCTGCACGCCCCACACCGGGCATGTGCCCTGACTGGGCATTGCTTTCACTGTATCCCCCAAACTTTGATGTATTTTCATTCATGTTTATTTTTAAGTATTTTAAAATGACTTTTAATTATTTGACACATGAGTTATCCTAAAGTATTTTTAAAAATGTATTTGTATTCATTGTAGAAAGGCAGGGAGAGGGAGAGAGAGATAGAAACATCAATGATGAGAAAGAATCATTGATTGACTGCCTTCTGCTCACCTCCTACTGGGGATCAAGCCCACAACCCAGGCATGTGCCCTTGACTGGAGTCGAACCCAGGTCCCTTCAGTCCACAGGCTGACACTCTATCCACTGAGCCAAACCAGCTAGGGCCCTGAAGTATTTTTTTTTAAGTATTTTTTTTGCCCTGACTGGTTTGGGTCAGTGGATGAAGCGTCGGCCTGCGGACTGAAGGGTCCCAGGTTTGATTCCAGTCAAGGGCATGTACCTTGGCTGCGGGCACATCCCTGGTGGGGGATGTGCAGGAGGCAGCTGATCGATGTTTCTCTCATCGATGTTTCTCTCTATCGCTCTCCCTTCCTCTCTGTAAAAAAAACCAATAAAATATATTTTAAAAAAAAGAATTTTTTATTACAGAAACAATCTAATCTAATAAAAGAGTAATATGCAAATTAACCACCACTCTGAGACACCCAAACCACGCCCACAATCCAAGCCACACCTCCCAGCCAATCAGAGCAGCTATATCCAAATTAACCCAGCCAAGATGGAGGCCGGCAGCCACGGAACTAGAGCAAACAGGAGCCTTCCGTTGCAACTGCCTGACTAGGCCAGCCGGCCTCTGCTCAAGCAACAATGTTTCAATTATAGAAGCCACGGAGCTGAAGCAAACAAGAGGCTTCCATTGCCTGCCTAGGCCTCTGCTCAAGGTAACAAAGTTTCAATTATAGAAGATAAATAAACCCCAGAAACCTGATTCCAGCCAGCCTTGCTGGGACCTTGGGTCAATGGAAGCTGTGGGCAGCCTGAAAACGGCCCTCAGCCCCTCATCCAGGCTGGCCACACCCCATGGGGTGAGGGTCCCCACTGGGGGGGGCTTGGCCAGCCTGCAAACAGCCATCAGCCCCTCACCCAGG
>PVJC01027624.1:0-23146 GCA_004026665.1 Murina feae
TAATATCATACTCAGTAATGAAAATAATCTCACAGAAAGTACCAAGATTCTTTACCTAAATTTGATTCTTACCTAAGATAATTAAATGTGGGTGGAATTATATATTCCAAGCTGTGATTCTTCAGATCTAAGTTGAAATAAATAACATGGGAAGGCTCTTAAATAAATATCCTAATTTTATACCTAAAAACTAGAAAATGAGTTAATACATTAGTTAATAATCAGAAAGCAGAGAGATCTAAAACTTATACTTAAGTTAGATGCAGTTCATTTTTTTCTCCATAAGTGACAATTAGTCCAATCATGTAGTGGCTGAAACAGTGGTCCCTCGCCTCTAGGGCAGGACCCTCTCAAGAAAGACCCAGGCATCAAGCTCACTGCCCGAAAGTTTCCAAATGTTTACAAATAAAGCTTTTGCCTTCAAAATTTTGTATATTATGTAGCCAGCAGTGATCACAGACATTAATGGTTGAATTTTTTAATCTATTATCATCTACCTATCTATCTATCTAATCATCTATTATCTATTTATGTATGTATTTTGAGATACCAGATCATAAACAAACAAAAAACCTTTGTCTCAATAGCTTTTTTTAATGATGGCTTTTTATGTGCTTTCTTAGAGAAAAGTTATAAAACTTGCTTCGTTCTTTTAGTTTCTATCAGACATATACAGTGTTTCCTTCTTTTTTTGTGTGCAAGTCACAAAGGAGCCATAACTGTATATATTTTCACATCGGATGTATAATTCATATCTCACTAGTGACTTATGCAAGGAAAATAGGAATCTCCATTAGACAGCCCTACAATTTGTGTATGAATGGTGATTTGCAGTTTGGGAGTACTTTCCTTTGAAATCATTAAATCTTTACAGCTAAGTGGTCCGCCTGCCTTGACAGATCCTACACATTGCCTTATTATGTCTATAAAAATGATGTTTAAAAAATACCTTTAATGACTTCAACAATGGCCAAAGTTCATCCAGCACTTTCCTTATTTTCTTGAACTGCATTTGGAGGCACTTTTATCCTGTCACTTCAACAGTGCGTAACAAAAAGCTTGTGTCAGAACTTCAATGTGACTTCACAGGGGCTTTCACTGTCATTAACAGAGATGTTTTTGAACCAAATGAATCGCACCATTCTCAATACAGCATTAGCTAGGAAACAGTTTCCTTATACATTCTGTAGGTTGCATTGCTTATTCTACATGAAAATCAAATGTGTAATTGTGCAGATATAATTTCAATAATCTAATATAATAAAAGAGTAATATGCAAATTGACCATCACCTGAGACACCTAAGCCACACCCACCAGCCAAGCCACGTCTCCCAGCCAATAACAGCGGCTGTATGCAAATTAACCCAGCCAAGATGGAGGCCAGCAGCCACATAGCTAGAGCAAACCAGAGGCTTCTGTTGCAACTGCCTGCCTAGGCTGGCTGAGCCTCTGGTCACGGTAACAATGTTTCAATTATAGAAGCCACGGAGCTGAAACAAACAGGAGGTTTTGTTACCTGCCTAGGCCTCAGCTTAAAGCAACAGTGTTTCAATTATCTAAACTAATAAAAGTGTAATATTGAAATTGACTGTTTCTTTGGGATGCCTAAGCCACGCCCACCAGCCAATAAGAGCGGCTGTATGCAAATTAACCCAGCCAAGATGGAGGCTGGCAGGGCGGCTCTGCACTGGGAGCTTCTGCGGCCAGTCGGCATAGCTGTGCCAGGTGTGTCAGTTCAGTAGGGGAGGGGGGTCCGGCCTGGGGCCTCCTCGGGGCATCCAGGAGCGCCCGACCTGGGTCCACTGCCTGACTCCTCCTCCCGGGGGCCTCTACCAGGCATGTGGGAGAGCAGGTCCTCCCCGGGGCTTGCAGGAGCAGCCATCCTGGGTCTGCTACCTGGCTCTGCCCCCCAGGGGCCTTCTGGGGGTTTCCAGGAGTGCCTCTCCTGGGTCTGCTGCGTGGCTCCACCCCGGGGGCCTCCTCAGGGCATGCGGGAGCGTCTGCTGCACAGTGCTGAGAATCTGAAGCCAGTTCGCTGCCCAGCTCCACCCCGGGTGTGTTTACTCAGCAGCAGGGCCCCACCGAGGGATCCTGCACCAGCATCCACCCCTGGCTTGCCACCCAGCTCTGCACCAGGTGTGTCCCCTCAGCGATGGGGGCCCACCAGGCATGTGCGATCGTGGGACCTCTGGTAGGAAGCTTCCAGGCCTGCACTCACCAGCCCTCCCACCCCCTAGTGCACGAACCCTGAAGGGGCTGTGGACAGCCTGAAAATGGCCCGCAGCCCCTCACCCAGACTGGCCAGGCATGCCAGCAGGTGGACATCCCCCCCCAAGGTGTCTCAGACTGCAAGAGGGCACAGGCTGGGCTGAGGGACCCCCGCCCCCCAAGTGCAAAAATTTTTGTGCACCAGGCCCCTAGTCTAAAATAAGGATGAATAGAACTCTGCTATGCCTTCCTAGCAAAGCTGACATTTCTACTCATCTTTTTACTGTAGTTAAAATCATTCCCTTTTAAGCAACAATCCCACTTGCCAGTTATTATTGAAAAGAAATTCTTTAAATAAATTTAAGCAAACTAAAATTTGATCATAATCTTAGACTTTTTTAAAGTCCCAACTGACTACAAAAACAATGAATGAATCATCCTTGATTACAAGTAAGTCATTTGAAAGCAGTAAAAATTATTATTTTCCCTAAGTTGTCATGGAAACATCAATGAATATGGGATACCAGAATGCCTATAAAAAGTTAGCAGGGCCAGTGGACTCAGGATCATTATCTTATTTAATAATGAGTTCTGTACATCATTGCACCCAAAAATCTTTACTAATAAATTTTTAGTCTCTCCATCAATGTTTTTCAATATTTTCACATTCCAAAGCTTCTAGATACTTAAAGTAAAAGCATTTTAGGATACTAATCTTGAGGATAGAAGAAAAAAAAGGAAATAAACAGAATTAGAACTTTTATACTTTTAAAGATCTCTTTGTTTTTGAAAAGAAAATATGCACTTTCCATGAACTTGCCCGTGTTTTCCCCCATACATCAGCATGTAGCATACCAGGCTATGAAAAGTCCTACCAATCTATCGTGCTATCTCATGCTATTCTGTGTTCATGCACGTGGATTTTACTGCCAATAACATACTTTCACTGTCAGGAAAATTTTCCTCATCTCTTCTGGGATGGATTCCCTCACCTCCCAGTCTAACATAAACATTCTTCTTGATTGTGTCCTATTAACTGCTATCTTATTTCCGTATTTAAGCCATTTGGTTAATTTTTTAATCTTTCTAACTTTAGGTCATAAATTCATTAAGAAATTATAATACATATTTATTTTATTGATTCTCACTTCTAATATAGTTCTAGCACACAGTGATGAAGCAGAATTTTTTTTGAAGGAGTTGAACATAATTTGAGACTGCTCATCCTGACACTTGACCATAATCACTCTTCCTACTGAAGTTCTCTGGATTTTTTTTCCTTGCTGGATCTCCTTCCTTCTTATGCTACCAAAAATGGAATTTTGTCTCGCTGCTACCAGAAGTGCTTTCTCACTCTCCTTGCGTTCTCCTATTCTAGATCTACTCATCCTATCCCTCAGTCTTGCCTTCGATAGTACAGTTTTTTTCTTGTTCATGTTGGGTTCCTTATCCTGGGAGATTGCATTTTATGATAGTGAAATAAATAAAGTAGTTTAAAATGAAGTAAGCAGGAATCAGGAAATAAATGGATATATTACTAAAAATTAAGGTGTTAAACATTTTGTATAATTTTAACTTTGGCCATGACTATTTGAGGTAACATGTTCTTAAGTAAATAATTAAGGATTAGCTGTAATTCAATTTAGTAAGTCCAAAAACACAAACTAAGGTAGAAATGATGGAATTATTAGGGAGATAAGAAAAATAAGCTATGCAAAATAAGTATTTAGGTCAATAATTCTGTATTTTACTGGGGGGAAAATATAGAAATGTAGATGTAAGAAAGCAATATCAAGAAGTGATTATTTTCATACCAAAGTCTTAAGATTTCTTGCTAATGGGACTTCTCCACTGCATTAACCTACTTATATGTAAATTAAATAACTAGTAGAGAATGTAGGGATTAAGAAATTTAATGTAAATTGGCAATCATTTGCCCTCCAGAATAGAAGTGAAAACTACTATTACTATATAAGTCAGTGAAAAATGTGGATGATTTTACATAAATTATTTTAGATATACATATTTATTTGAAAAGCAGAGCTCTACTAGAGATGCCATCACATAAGCAAATATACCTATATGTATAAAAGCGTAAGTGACTGAATGACCACACCACCAAATGACCAGTTGCTATGTAGCACACTGACCACCAGGTGGCAGACGCTTAACACAGGAGCTGCCCTTTAGTGGTCAGTGTGCTCCCACAACTAACCTCCCATGGCTGGCCAATCTCCCATCAGTCCCACCCCCGACTGACTGGCCTCAATCAGGACTGATCAAGAGCCCTGATTGGCCCTAATCACTGGCCAGGTGGAGGGACCCCACCAGTGCATGAATTTGTGCACCAGGCCTCTAGTAATGAGTATAAAACCTGATGATGATAAAATAAATGTAGATGTTAAAAAAGGTTTATTTATCCACCCACATTTACATTTGGAAAAGGATGGCAATTATCTCTGATAATACATGAGTGAAAAATGAAAACATCAAGCATTTTTGGTCTATTCATTTTTAACATAATACACCATTAATACAGAAGAACACAGCAACCAATTAAAGAGTCAAAACAGTACCAAGATTAACATTTTGAAATTATTTTTTGTGATCTTCACCCATTCTACCTGTCTTCTCCCAAGAGGAACACACAATCTAAAGTATGTTTTTATCATTCTTTATTTGTGTTAATAAAATTATGATATATACATATGTCTCTGAAATTATACTTTTTTTCCTTGATTTTGAACATTTCTGAAAATCATATTATAACATACTTAGTCATTTGCGACTTACTTATGCTCAGTCAACTTTTGTTTCTAAGCTTTTTCCATGGTGTTGAAGGTAGTTGTAGCTTATTTATTTTACCTAATGAATCTAATGTGTAAATACATAAAACATATTTATCCATTCTTTTGTTAATAGGATTTTATTGTTACCAGACTTATTTTTTTTCCTTATTAAAACAACTTTTGTCTACTACTACCAAGCATGGCAAAATAATTGGTATCACACTAGACTTAAACTCTAAACAACTATAAACCTGAAAAATCATAAGGAACAGTTATTTTATTTACTGGATAATAGACAGTGCAGAAATGCATCCCTCAGAGAATGAAGATAAACAACGTGAAATTTACCATCAGCACAGATTTCTGCCGGGAGGCATTACTCCAAACAGACCTGGGGTGGTGGAACCCCAGGAGAGCAGGATAGAATCGCTGAGCTGAAAAGAACAGGGACAGCAGGAGGCTGAGGGGACTGGAACTTCCAGGACCCAATAAAAGAAAGGGGAGCTACACAGATAAAAAACGACTTCCTGAAATCTGTACTGGGATTCCACTCAGTCTATGACCAAATAGTAAGCTGTAAGTGCATGGAGCGAGACTTCATACACTAAGTAATACTGCTAGGGAAGGAAAAACACCCAGGAGCTTAAAAATTGCTGGATATTGCACATAGGACAAATTCAAACTCCAGCCAATCAGAGAGATAGAATCTTATTGAACAAATGGGTCATTTAGTAGAGACCCTTAAAAAGACCAGTCTTTTATACTAGGATTAACCTAGTTGTAAAATAAAGGCTATTCTGAATCCACCCTGACAAAGATTATAAACAAGTCTCACAAGGATTAAGCTGAACTACAAGTACGTTTGCTGCATGCCAACAAAAAATTTACCTATTGTTAAAATTCTATATAAAAAAAGTGTAATATGCAAATTGACCAAATGGTGGAAAGATTAGTGGGTGGGGGGCGGGACTAGTGAACAGGGGGTGCCACGCCAGCCAAGGTGCATGCCAGTGGGCAGAGGGAGGGGATGGCAATTTGGGGAGAGATGACCCACGGTGGTGGAGGGGCAATGAGGGGGTGGCGGGCCAGCTACTCACTACCGATGCAGTCTCCTGATCAGCCTGCCTGTCACCTCCTGCAGAGGGAGGCCAGACTGTGCCTTAGGCTTGCTCTGGGAGCCGTCAGTTGGACATCCCCTGAGGGCTCACAGACAGGTTGAGGGAACCTTCCCCCCCCCCCCCCCAGTGCATGAATTTTCATGCACGGTGCCTCTAGTTTGAAAATAAAAGTAAAATTTAGGCACTGGACAATATATAGCCTCTAATAAAAACTGCTAAAAAATGAGGAGAAGCAAAAGATAAGTATATTTCACTCATATGTAGAATTTAATGAACAAATTGAACTACCAAGCCAAATAGAAACAGACTCATAGAGAGCAGACAGACAGCTCTGGTGGGGGAGGGGGTGTTGGAGGGGGTGGAGAGATTAATAAAAAAAAGAAAAGAAAGAGAGAGAGAGAGAGAGAGAGAGAGAGAGAGAGAGAGAGAGAGAGAGAGAATTCATGGATATAGACAACAGTGTGGTGTTTGCAGGGGGGTGAGGGGGAGACTGGAGGTGGAAGAGGGTATAGAAGGGACAAATGGTGATGGGAAAAAATAAAAAAACAAAAACAAACAAAAATATCCCCAAATATCCACATGTTCACAAATAAATAAATAACGAGTAAAGTATCATAGATGAAGGTTTAGTCCCAGAAGATAGAGCTAGGCAAGGAAAAAAACAAAACAAAACAAAACAAAAAAACAGCCCTGAAGATTAAGCCCCCAAATTATCACATTATTGAAAAATATAACTCCATAGACTTCCAAGCTTAATGAAACTTAAGCAGGATAAGCAAAAATAAAATGTATCAAGGCACATAATAATGTAATTGCTGAAAAACAACAATGAAAAGAAGAAAAATATTTACAGTAGTCTGCCTAGAGGTTTTAATCCAGTGAAAATCTTCTCTAAACATGAAAGCAAAATACAGATATTGTCAAACAAAAACAAACAAAAAACCTGAATAATTTCTTCTGGGAGACAGCACTGTAAGAAATGTTAACAGTATAGAGATTCTTCGAAAACTAAAAATAGGTCTACCATATAACCCTGCAATTCCACTGTTGGGCATTTATATGAATAAAATAAAAACAGTAATTTTAAAGATATTTGCACCCTCATGTTTTGCTGCATTATTTGCAATAACCAAGATATGGAAGCAACCTAGGTGTTTATAGATAGAAGAATGGATAAAGAAGATGTGGTTTGTATGTATATATAATGTAATTTTACTCAACAATAAAAAAGAACAAAATCTTGCCATTTTTAATATGAATTAGGGTGTTATGCTAAATGAGATAGACTAGACAGAGAAAGACAAATACCACATGATTTCATTTATACGTTGAATTTAAAAAATAAGTGCAAATAAGCAAAACAAAAACAGATTCATAGAAACAACAAAATGATGGTTGCCAGAAGGGAGGGGCATTGAGGGATGAGTGAAAAGGTGAAGAAGAATATGTTCAATTACATGTGATAACTGCACAGTGATAGGTGATTACTACACTTAGTGTGGGAAGCATGTCGTAAGATATATAAATGTTGAATCTCTGTTGTATACCTGAAACTAATATAATATTGTATACCAATTATACTTTAATAGAAAAGAAGCATATTCTGTGAAAAAAAATAACTTATGTAAGCTGAAAGAAAGCTAGCACTATTTGAAAATTCCAATTTTTGAAAAGAAATAAAAAGCAGGAATTTTTAAAACAAATGTATGTAAATATAAAATAACATATTTGCTCTTTTTAATTTCTAAAATATATTCATTAAACAAAATTTATAGAACTTGGATAACTTTCCTAAGGTTACATAGCATCTTTGTGTCCAAATGGTACTTACACCTGGAAGGCCAGTGCTCCTAAGCAACATGTATTGCTAACAAAGTAAAATAAAATAAGAATGAAGTAGGTTTAAATAGTTATTATTTATAAAACACAGAAATCACAGATGAAATAGTTGATTTTCTGGGGAAATATGAATTGCCAACATTGATGCAGCAGATATTTGAACACAACATAATTAAAATAAAAAGAGGACATTGAAAAACACTTGTAAACAAACAAGCAAAGAAAAACCCAACACCCTGACTTTATTGATGGTAGCAGACCCAGATGACTTTTTGTGAGAGTCCTATCAGCATTCTAAAGAACATATATAATCTCTCTACTATTTAAGCTATCAAAATAGGAGATGGACATATTCTGGCATGTTTCCCAAGCTATCATCCATCACTGTGATACATAATTTGTCAAAGCTAGCCTGTGAACAAACCACCAGCTCACTAACACACACACACACACACACACACACACACACCAACAAACCTAATGAGCTACATACAATCTCACCTTTGAATAGTGACACAAAAATCCTAAATTAAAATATCACGTGCTGGCTGGTGTGGCTCAGGTCGTTGGGTGTGGTCCCCTACACTGAAAGGTTGCTGGTTTTATTCCAGATCCCCCCACATGCCCAGGTTTACAGGCTTGAGCCCCAGTGCGGGGCAGACAGGAGGCTGTCACATCGATGTTTTCTCTCTCTCTCTCTCTTTCCCTCTATCTCTAAAAATCAATTTTTAAAAATCATAAATCATTTTTCATATATATTAAAAGAATGATATGCCATGCCAACTTAAGCATTATTCCAAAGTGCAAGGTTCAGTCTTCCTGGTGTTGTCTATACGTCCCCAAACAAACAAGCAAAAACTATCAACCCAAATCCAGCAATTTCACTTCTGTTTTATTCCTAAGGAATAAGTCAGAAAGATGTTCAAAAACACACATGGTCTTTATCATAGCATTTTTATAACAGTGAACATTCCTATTGTTCCTGTAAAGAAAATTTGTGGAAAAATATCCTACCCTTAGTATATAATTTATGGTAGAAGGTTACAAGAGATGCTGAAGAGGAGGCATTTAGGACGGGTCTCAAGGGATCAGTAGGATTTTAACGGATATGATTGGAAACAAACAGAGATGTGTTTCTGGGTCAGGAAATATGGAAGGAAGTCGTGAGAAATCAAACTGAAAAACTAGAGTAGGTCCAGACCAGAAAGGTGATTAAATATAGATAGCAATAAATAAATCAGCAGAACAGAACTGGAAAGTCTAAAACTGTCAAGTATGTGAGAACCAATTATATGACAAACACAACATTCCCAATATTGTGGGGGAGGGAGTGTTAACAATACTGAAATAAATAGTTGCGTTCTTTGTCTCACACACCAAACATGAATATTGTCCAGAAGGATCAAAGATCCAATTGTATAAAAATAATTTCAAATATTACTAGGAATACTGCAGAAAATATGGAGATAAACTTGGGTCTGTAGGTAATTTTGTTTAAAAAACAACAACAAAAGATCAGAATTCATGAAGAAAACCATAGATGTTTGTTTCTCCTAAAAATGTTCATAGAATTATATCACAGAATTTTTCTGAGAAACAAAATCTTCATTATTCTAATACTCAAAACACTCTGAGAAATTAATTTAAAGAATACAAACAGAGGAACAGAAAAATGAGAGAAAAAAATCAGAAAAGTAACTATGCAAACATCTCAGAAAAGCACATGCAAATGGCCAATAAATTACAAAGAGATGTTCAACCTTTCTAGAGTTCAGAGAAATATTAATTAAGGTATCAAAAGCCATTTTTTACCTTTTGATACTGACAAAAATTAAACAATTAATCACATAAAATTGTGGCAAGGATGTGAGGAAACAGCCTCATATATTACGGGTAGGTGTGGAAGCTGCCACTATATTATTGAAAAACAATCTGGCAGTACTTATTAAAATGAAAAATGCACATGCCCTTTGATCCATCAATTCCACTTTTGTGAATGTCTGCTGCAGAGAGTAAAAGCAGTCGTCCATGATATATGTGCAATGTTGTTTGTAGCAATGTTGTTTCTTAGAGGCAAAGAAAGAAAACAAATAAAAACTGGGACTATGCTGAACACTTAACTATAGGGGACGTTAGATTAAATTCTGATTCGTCAATACAATGGAATAATATGCAGCTATTAACCAGGATAAGTCCTGAGTTGATCTTGGATTTGATCTTTTAATAGAAATAATAAACAGTAAGCATATGAGTTACATGTTTAGACAAAACAAAAATATCATCATATGTGCAAGTATGTTCATCATACAGAACAGGTGAGAAATAACATGCAAACTGTATTTGTTTCTGCAGAAGGAAGATATTTGCAGGAGTGGAGGCCAAAAAAAGATTCTTAATTCACTTAGTTCAAACTCTTGTTCAATCCCTTGCTATAAGTATTTGTTATTTTGTAATTTCACTGAATTACTTTTAAATAATTTTACAAAGATTTTTAAAAGTATAATGTGTGAACAGGTATATGGATTGTCTATGAATTGCCTTCCTGAAGTATGAAAAGGAACTATCTTCCTTGGCATCCAACTATTTACTTATCAGACAATCAGCATGGAAAGTGCAATATGTCAACCCGCACATGGTCCTTAATTGTGAGTGCACTTTATTGCACTCAGCCTATTAAGTGCTTAAATTACCAGATAACAGAATCTATGTTCCTAATAGTGGAAAGTATATTAACGATAGTTTTGCTCCTTATCGTAGCCCAGTTCCAACAATTACATGGATGAAGGTTAATGGCTATATCCCGAGCAAGGCGCGGCTGCGGAAATCTCAGGCAGTGCTGGAAATACCCAATGTGCAGCTGGATGATGCAGGCATATATGAGTGCAGAGCTGAAAACTCACGTGGAAAAAATTCTTTTCGTGGACAATTACAAGTATACAGTAAGTGTTCTCAGCAAAGCATGATGTTCTAGTCCCAAGGGCCTAACTGAAAATGCAAATTACTTTGAACTAAATATTGGGGTTTTTTTTAGAAACCAAAAACCAAGATTTGATTTATAATAATACTTCTTTGGTGTGATAAAGCATCATGTAAGATTACCCTACATGGAGAAATGATTTAAAATAAAAAGGAATGAGAATTATCAGGTTCTTTGTACAGAAAAGACCATTTATAAAAATGAGATGTTTTCCTGGCACCAAAGCCAATGTTTGGGAAAGTTAAGAATCTTTATTAATTTATTCTCACCCTTGGCCTGAGTAACAATTGTCAGGAGTAACCATGTGTTGCCTATAGACTGTATCCTGCTCAGCTATCTTTTTAAAAAACAAAATGTTATTGGAGCACAACCACATTCATTTGCTTACATAGTACATGTCATGTTTGCACTGCTTTAGCAGAATTGAGTACTTGGGCCAGAGAGGGGATAACGCAAAGCCTAAAAACTGTCTGTTCTCTTGACCTTTACAAAAAATCTTTGCTGACAATTCATACATCTGTATCATAACTAGTCTTTGTAGCCTTCAAGTGTTTATATTGTCCAAAAATGCCAAAGAGCCAACCAGCTTGTGTGTAAGAATTGGGAAAGCCTACTTCAAAAATATCTACAATTTCCTCTTAACATCTAAGGATCACAAACTATGTCTATTTTTCATATTTTTATAAAAAACATTATACATAATGAGTAAGTGATATAATTTTATGTCTCAGGTGAGGACACTGAAAAGAGAGGAATAAAATAATCTAGAAATTATATAATAAAAGCCTAAGTGACTGTTATGGCGGAATGACCAGAACGACTGGTCGCTATGATACACACTGACCACCAGGGGGCAAATGCTCAACACAGGAGCTTCCACCTGGTTGTCAGTGCATTCCCACAGGGGGTGCACCACTCAGCCAGAAGCTGAACTCATGGCTGGCGAGCACAGGGGCGGTGTCAGGAGCCTCTCCTGCCTCCATAGCAGCGCTAAGGAGCAGCAAGCTGAGTGGTAAGGAGCAGCATGCAGGTGGGCCGTAAGGAGTGAGGGTCCTGGACTGTGGAGAGCAGGCCTAAGCCAGCAGGCAGACATCCCCCAAGTGGTCCTGGACTGAGAGAAGGTGCAGGCCAGGCCTCTAGTAGTGATATAAGCAAATACAGATGATTCTAATATAAAATTATTGTCCAAATTACATATTCAGCTGAATCTTCCAATCAACCATGACTGTCACTGTATCTCAAGATCAGTTATCCTAAATAGCTTAAATGTTCTTCACAGGGACTCTTAAAGAGTATTTTGAAATATTAACATCTGAATTCAATCTGAGGTTTTTTTTTCTTCACCTCTACCAACACCTTTAAGAATTCAGTACTTCAACCAAATTGACTATGCACATTTTATTCATTCATTCACTGATCTAATCATCATTTATTAAGTGCCTATTACTGCTCACAACAGAGCTTTGAAGAAACTCATGGTCCATTGGTTAGATGAAAAGCAAACCCCACCTTGGAGCTGAGCATACTATCTGCTGTGATAAAAGCATGTGCAAAAGATTATGGGACTACAGTCTACTGCAGTCTACTAGGATTTAGGAAAAGCTTCCAGAGGATTTGTACCTTAAAGGCTAAAGAGAGGACAGCATTCTAGAAGAAAGATACATGAAATAATTTAGAAGTTTCTAAGATTGAAGCACTAGCCATGGTTTGGTTATTTTTAGGCCATCTACTCTAATAAAAGAGTAATATGCAAATTAACCATCACCCCGAGACACCTAAGCCACGCCCACCAGCCAATCAGAGTGACTGCATGCAAATTAACCCATCAAAGATGGCAGTTAATTTGCATACACAGGAGAACGAAGACTAAAGACAGTGTAGAAGGAAGCCAAGTGCTGCAGAAGGGAGCCAAGTGGTGGAGAAGGGAACCGAGCCGAGGCAGCAGAGACGGTGAAGAAGGGAGGGAGAAGGGGGGGGGAGTTGAGGCAGCAGAGACAGGAGGAAGCAGAGGCGGCAGATACGGGAGCTGAGGCGGGCTTTGCTCCCTTCTCTGCTTCACTCTGGCTCAGGAAGCCCTATTCTTGCAGGAATCTTTCTGCAACGGGCTACTAGTGGATATTATATTTGGATGAAGTCTTCACAGATAAAAATCTTATACCTAAAGACAAGTGTTCACCTAGTACTTTGCTACTCAAAACCACACACACACAGACAGACACACACACACACAATCAGTGCCTGTTCATTTTAAGGCTATTTTTAAAAAGTCCAAAATCTGCATTATGAAGAATGGTTCTCACCTAAATAAGAATTGGATTTACACTCTGGGACAGAAGCTGCTACGGGCACCGCTCTACTTGCTCCCCTCCACACCCCAGCTACTGGATTCATAGGCGGTGGCAAATATTGCTAGAAAGAGTGGAAACAATTGCTTTTCCCAGTTATTATTTGTGTACCTTCTGGTGAGAGGATGTGCTGCTGAGCAATAACTGTGGGCTCTCCTTGTCACGCACAATTAGGTGTGCACTACAGGCCAGCTGGGCACAGACACACCTGCCAAGGCATGCATCACTTTGATAGAAAATAATTAAGACTGTTGACTGGAAAGAGAAACAGCTAGCTTGCTGCTTCGGCATATATTTCTGACACTTTGGGAAGGTATCTTAGAAGAATGTGGCCTTTTGCTGTAGCCCATGTTTTGGCCGGTGTCCTGTGCTGATTTGCCCTGGGCGTCTACCGCGTGGGGCATTTATGAACAGTGCCCTGTTTCACACCCAGAAATACCTTGCTTATTACAGGTTCACTCAACTTTTATACTTTTAAAGCTATTGTGTTTGACATGAGGGCTTTTGCTCCTCACCCATCAAACTCTGTAAAATATAGAAAAAATTCTTGGCTAACATTTCCACCTGACTGGCAGTTGCTACTGGTAACATGATGCAGAAAGGTTCTACTGTATCCATGGTTTGTACTTAAAATCTCCTCTCAGAATGGGCCTGTCGGAAGCCCTGTAACCTAAACTTCCAGTGGTGGATGAAGTAGAGGCTGACCCTTTTTACCTAAGTGGTCAATAGTCACACAGTACTGAAAACAGTCTTTCCTCGGGTTCACTTTCTTTTCGGAAGGACATTTGTGGGAGTGTTTTCAATGTTCAGTTAGATTCAAAAGATGAACCAGGCTTCTGAAGCAAGCTTTCTGCATCATCGTTTAGTCAAATCATTAAAAATGAGTGCTAATATCAGTGCTGAGCATAAATAGAGGACACATATTTTACTGTTAGTTACTCAGAATCTGTAGTTTTAAACATACACCAAATAAAACAACATAAATAAAGAGGTTCATGTTAGTTAAATAAGTACAAATTAAGGTACACTTACACATCTAATAATATGGAAAAAATTTTAATATAGTACTTATAAAAATAAACTAGCAAAAAATTAAAAAATTTTGTTAAGAATTTGAATCTTAGAAAAGCTGCATACTTATTCTGTGGAATATACCTACTATACTATAGAATAGTTTAATGGGTGAAATGATGTCTTTATTTTTTCTGTAGTTTCTGATGATTAATGAAAAACACCTTGTTTTAACTAGCCACACAAAATTTTTAGTCCTTATTTCCAATAGAAGTGGAATCTTGCTTCATAACATTCTCAATCAAAATGAAAGAAAAAAAATGAGGAAACAAAAGGGGTGGAGGAGGAAGACAAAGGAAAGAAGGAAGGTGGGAAGGAAGCTCAAACAATTTCAAGCAGTTTTCTACATAAGGAGATCCCTAATAGGGAGTATTTGTGTACAGAAAAATCTTATTATGTAAAGAAGTGCGATCTATGAGTTTAAATATATGTCATGCACCCATCAACTAGTAATTTGTCATCCTGTAGAGCAAGGACACTGTAGTTATGATTGCTGAATAGTTTACACTTACTATTTCGACTAGAAATATGTCAGTATGAGAATATATCTGTACCCACGCTGCTTAAAGAAAATTACATTGCATTGTACTAAATGTTCAATAAGGTTTTTACTTTTAGTGCAGTGTAACATTATAGGTATTATTTTTTATATGTTTGCAAAATCTCTGTACAGTGTCCTTATAAATTGTAAGGGTTTCCAGTGTCTGCAATTCGATTACAGAAAAGCTTTTTCAAGACAAAGACTATCCTTTTCTTTTGCTATTATTCCTATTTTCCAGCACTAAGCATACACTCAGCACAGAATGGATGATTTTTATTGTAAATCTATGCTTATTATAAAGATTAAAGCTTAGATATGCACATCATTCTTCAGTGTATACTGTAAATAGATAAGAGTCAGGAGACTAAAGAAGTAATGAAGGTAATTAAGGTAAAGAATGTGAAGACTTTAGATTTAATCCATGGTGGCTGAGCGTTAGTTTCCACATTGGCAGAAGATAGCATATTCACAGACTTACAAATTGCTAATATGTAGGTAAATACATAGTGGCATTTTATTTTTATTTACTGATTTTGAAAAAATTAGTCTTGGTTTTCATAGCTATCATCCACTCTACTATTTCTGAACCTCTAATGGATACTTAGTTTATTAGATCTTATTTGAAACTGTCTTAATAATTCATTTTGTGGATAAACTGTCTCTGGATTATTTGGCCTCAAATGTATTCATGGGCTTTTATCTCAGGAACACATAGAGTTGGTGGGAATCTTTCCCCAAAGCCAAGGATAATGTACTAGTGGCTAAAATGGAAATAACATTGAATTAGTAATATTTTTAAAAGAACTAATGAAGGGAACAAATAGTTGCCAAGAACTTATGTTTTAGACACTACTGTACTACTAGGTACTTTGCATAATAGAAGCCCAAATTGCCTCTAGGAATTAATATTCCTGCTTGGCAGACTGGGAACCTAAGGCCTGGCAAGGTTAAGGAGCTTATGGCTGAAAGTCCCATTCACAATAGGCAGTAGAACCAGTTCCAACTTAGAACTAGCAATGGCACCAGAAATCCACCCAGCTGTAGGATGTTACCTGTCATTGAAAGACTGAGGACCTGAGCTAAGGCATGTGATGAGAAGGGGGTGAAGAGTAGTTAATTCCTTCCACTCACCTCTAATTGATGGAGAAGACTGTTTCATACATTGTCCTTTTCATTAATTTTCAGTCCCTAGTTTGTTTGATTTTTTCCCCCCAAAATTGTGTTTTTCTATAGTAGGCATGATTTTAAAAGATGTTTCAGCTATCCTATATAATAAAAGCCTAATATGCAAATATACCAAATGGCAGAAGGACTGGTTGCTATGATACACACTGGCTACCAGGGAGCAGACACTCAATGCAGGAGCTGCCCCCTGGTGGTCAGTGTGCTCCTACAGGGGAGCGTTGCTCACTGGGCTCCTGGCTGGCAAGCACAGTGGCAGTGACAGGAGCCTCTCTTGCCTCCATGGCAGCACTAAGGATGTCTGACTATCGGCTTAGGCCAGCTCCCTGTGGGCCTAAGCCATCAGTCAGACATCCCTCAAGGGATCCTGGACTGTAAGAGGGTGCAGACCAGGCTGAGGGATGCCCCCCCCCCAAGTACATGAATTTTGTGCACTAGACTTCTAGTTAAAATATATTAAAGATTTACCATAGAAAACAATGTGAAATTGTAGATATCTAATTAATCATTTCAGCCATAAAGAAAATGTTTCCAATCCTCTTTGGAGAAAATTTCTCACCTTTAGTTCTATTGTTATGAAAATGATACCAAATATATTCATAGTTAATGAAAATAAAGTTCAAGTTATTGTATGAGCAATGGATTAAGGGAGGAAAGTAACCAATATTTTTTATATCAATCATCACTGTAGGCCATTGAAATAGAAATTATAATCTATAATACACAGATGAGGCTAATTGAAGTTAAATAGCTCATTTCTAATCAAATATTAGAGCAAGGACCTGGTAGCACTGGGATTTTAACCTACATTTACCCCAACTCTGTAATCTTTCCAATATACTAAGTTACCTCTTACTGGTCCACAGCTGAGAATCCTAATATTGAGAATGAGCTATGAGGATAAAATATGTTGTCTCCTCAACACTTGAGTACAGGAGCAATGAAGGAGGCCAACAATAATCTGCATTTATCAACAGATTTTCAGAATTTCTAATGAGAAGAGATAATAAGCAAGATTCCCTTTGCACACATCTGCTATATGTTTTAAAAATATAACCTAGACACTGATCTGAAGCTCGAACATATCACATAACTAGTTGGCAATATACAGTGCATCTTGTGAGAGTGTACTAGCTTCTGGGCTTATAGTGCCATATGTCTCTCAAATTGTTCACACCCTAAAATAGGTAGTTTGACAAAAACTAGAGAAAAAAAGTTACTAGTTTTTTCTTTTTTAAATTCTGGGGGCAAAGTAAAGGGCAATTTTTATTTGTAAAATTGTTGGTAGAGTGATTTTGAATATTATTTTAATTATATTTCTGTGTCATCCACTATATTTTGAGCTGACAGACATTGTAACATATTTATATTTGCATTCTTGGTGCTAGGGATTGCACCAATTGTGATGTCCAATAAATATTCGAAGAAGAAAGGAAATCAGAAATTCTTTTTTTTTTCCAATTAATTGATTGCTTGTTGATTCTTATGACAAAGTCATTTGGAATCAGGACTCTAAATTAAAACAAACATTATTTTGATTTCTTTTCCAGATGACCAGTTTTTAATTTGTTAGTTTTTTCCCCCTTTCCTAATTTTTCATTTTAGTAACTGTTAAAGAATTTTTTCAATTTTTTTCACTCTCACAAACTGGGTATCCCAGCACTAGTTGCAGGACATTAAGTCACATATCAAACATAGCCAATGTCCTGTAATCGACCATCATGTGTGGATCTGTGTCTAAAGTAAATATATATGTCACGTCTACTCTGCTCTTGAAGATCTTGCTGTCTAGCAGGGGTGTCAAACCATAACTGAAAACGTCTGTAAGTTTAAGTAAGCAACAGAAGAAAGGTAATAAGTGACTATGTGATTATTTTCCAAGTGAATAAGAGCTGTAGGTGTCCAGAGAAGGAGCAATTACTTCCCTTTAAGATTAGGGTTAATAGTCCTTATACTAACTTGTACAAAATCTTAAATTATGAGCAGAACTAAATGAGACAGAGAAGAGAATTAAAATATCCCGTGTGGGCTGAACAATTTGAAGAAGATGCAGGGTGTGCTTGGGGAGACAATAAACTCGTCTCCTTGGATTACAGGGGTCATGTATAGCTTTGAAGTTGTCTGGCAAAACAGAGTAGGAAAGTTTATAGAAAGTCCAAATGAGAAAGCAGAGTTTAGGTTGCTTTTGCATCTGACCATGTCTATGCTTTGCTTGTGACTGCAAAGAGTCTGATCTTGGAAGCCAGGCACAAAAAATCAGAACCAGTATTTGAAGCTCATTTGGTAGATTGAGTGAAAGCTTCTAGGCTTGAAGTTGAGTCACTGAGTGGATTCAAAGGTCAACCAATCCTCACTATGCCAAGGTAAGCCTCCTTAAAGGCCAGGCTATATCGACTAGAAGACCAATGAGCTACTAAAGACAAAATTCCCATTTAGAGACAAGTTTGAAAGTAACACACTTGGTATACAGCATATGTTTCAACTCATTTTTTATTTTTTATTCTTTTACTTCATTTTATTTTTTTTAGGTTTATTACTGAAAGTAGTACTGATGTTCCCTTTGTTTGTTTGCATTTCCCCCCATTGACACCCTCCACCCCACCCCGCCCCTCCAGGTCTTCATCACTCTGTTGTCTGAGTACATGGGTTATTAAACAGGGAACTTATATGCATAACCATCACTTCATTTTTTAATATTTCAAAATGGGATGGGAGAAATATACTCCCTAAAGTTAGAAATGTCTGACTTTGTGAAAGTAGTTACTGGCTCTTAGTGTGGGACTTTGGGTAAATTTTCTTAACTTCTCTGAGCCAAAATTTTCTGATTAATAAAATGAAATATATTTATTTTTGGAATCAATATTGCAAGGGTTAATTGGTCATTGAGCTCAGTGTGTGTAGGACTAGCATTTAATAAATGAGATTTTTTTCTTGCTCCCCCCCCCCCTTTTCTCAACTGGCTTGGTTTTGGACATCTGTTGTCCTTCTTAGACCCACTATTCTGATATCCATGTGTAATTTCCTTCAGTACATGTTGCTTCCTTTCTTATGCTGTCCTTTCCTGTGGCATTGACTTTACACCTCCTCTACCACAGTATAAACTTCTTAAATATAGGACATAGGTGTCCTGCATCCCTCATAACCTCCAAGATTGAGCAAGAACTGAATAATATAGGGTGAGTGAATCAATTATCAAAGTCTTCATTAGCACTAAGTAAAACATTTTATAAGTTAATGCCAAAAAAGTTGTTAGAGAGAAATAACCAATTCAGTTCAATATTTTTTATGTTTATTCCTTCAATTGTTTCAAATAGAATATTTGTGGACAAAGAATAACTCCCCCCACCTCAGTAGTTTTTTTAAAAAAATCAAGCAATGGAGGAAAGACACTTTACTTGTATCTTAAAATTTTCATACAATTACAACATTGTCTTATATCTTTTTTTAAGTTATAAAGTGTATTTTTACAACTATCCAATATGTGACTTAAATGTCAATTTCATCAAATGACATACATCTGAACATACCCCCTACCTAATATGCACAGGAAAAGACACAGAGATCAAACAATGCTTTCATATCAGAATTCAAGATATTAAGTAGCAAGTACAGTGGCATTGAAGGCTGAGGTGAAGTTCAAGAGTCAATAAGGTAAAGAGAGCAGACATTTCAAGATGTTCCCAGATAACACCAGTTCTTAAGTCTCAAATTATTTCCAGAAAAATAATGTTCATGCATTTCTGTTGAAGCAGAAGTCAGTTTCAGAATGTGGCTTCTACAAATCTGTAGATTGAGAGTTAAGTAGGTTAATTTGATTAGAGTCAGACTCAAGATTTCTAAAAAACACACTGAAGGATAAACAAACTAAGGAAGCACGCTTCACAAAGCTGAGTTCAGTGTAATTAGTCCTTCATTCCGAGACTTCATTTTTATCTGGAACGTTCTTCCACATTTTGCTTGCAGATGTTGCAGTAAATCTATATGTATAAAAGCCTAAGCAACTGTTAGGAATGGAGGACCTGACAACTGGCCAGTAGCTATGATGCACACTGGCAACCAGGGGGCAAATGCTCATTGCAGGCGCTGCCCCCTGGTGGCCAGTTCGCTCCCACAGCCAACCTCTTGAGGCCAGCCAACCTCCTGTGGTCCCTTTCCCCCACCCCCCACCCCCCACTCCTACCCTTCAGCTGGACAGGCTGAGGGATCCTGCCCATGCATGAATTCTTACACCAGGCCTCTAGTAAAGTAAATAAAGTTGTTTGCATGGAAAAAATACAATAACTAATAAATAATAATAGAAGAATAAACTCTGTTTGGGGTACTCATAGCTGTAAACCTACTTCTCCCCACTCATGTATATGACAAAATCATAATGAAAAGCATATAAAATCCCAATCTAGAAAACAAGTCTGTGTAAGTGTCTATGACACAATTCTTGTGTTTTTATTTCTTAGAAATTATTAATCATAGTGGTTTTTGTTTAAATAGTGACCGCATATTAAATCTTAGAGCACTGAAAGCAAGCAACCTGTTCTGACTCATCTCTATATATATATTAAAGGCTAATATGCAAAGTGTTCCCTCGGGAGTTGGACAGCTTGCTTTGATGGGCACTGACCACTAGGGGGTGGTGCAGAACAAAGGAAGGCCCCTGGCAGCAGCTGGCAGCCAGCAGCCAGGAAAGGAGGCCCCTGGCCAGCATCTGGGAGGCTCCAATTGGCCCTGATTGCCGGCCAGGGCTCAGGATCCTACCCATGCTCGAATTTCATGCACTGGGCCTCTAGTAATGTTATAAACACCTTCAACAAAGTAACATGGAAAGGTGGAAGTCAGAGACACAACACAAAAAAATTGCTTCCTCTGTACAGGACACATTCTTGAACTTGCCAAAACTGGAAAAAGTAGGTAGAGGGGGCGCTAAATAGGAAATTGTGTTGTTGTTTTTTTTCTTTACTACTCACTCATAAAAATCAGCTTCTATGTTAAAAAGAAAGAACCATCTCTGCTGGTCCCAGCTTTCATCATAAAGTTAGCAACCGCTATACTTGGCAGCTCAACAGGGCACAGCACATGGTTGTGCACCAGGTTCCTTAAATCACGCATTTGGGCACATTATTAGGTTACATCATCCCTAGTGTTCCAGTGCCTGCTGCCTACCAACATATATAAGGGCAGACGCCCCGCAGCCTGGTGAGACCCAGCTAGCTTTCCCCGCATCAGATTCTTTAGAGAACTATGATGAAAACAACTCATGGGAACTTGGCAACGGAATGCAAATGGTGCAGCTGGGGACGCTTCTTCCCTTGGCTCCTAAAAGTAGTCTCTTCAAGCCCCAAATGTACTTACCCACCACTACAAGCCCTGGACCCTGTCCCTCCGCAGCCCGGCTCCCACGCAGGACTGCTCCACGCAGAGCCGCCACCACTCCCACTTGGCCGGGGTCTGCCCTGAAAGCAGGTGTAGACACGTCCTGTTACCCTTCGTGGGCATCTTCTCCGCCAAGTCAGCAGCCAGGCATAGGCTTGGGCACCCGCAAGCCATCCTCAGGCGGGAGAATTCCCTGCGGGTCCCGTGCCCGCGGTTTCTCTGTTCATAGCCACTTTGAACCTCAGTCTCTCTCTTGCTTGAAAAAGGGATTTTTCTCTGTTGTCAATTTGAAAACTTTAATATACATAATATATATTTAAAATGCTAATAAGTATGTAAAATATGTACATCAACTAAAATTTGAATTTGCAAATTAACTTTCTGGAGCCATCCAGGTTCTCTTAGGGGAGAAAAATAACCCAGCAGACTATTTATTCAGTAAATGGACCTGTTGCATTACTTCAACCTGTGCTGTTGCTGCACCAATGTTCAAGTACCTGACTTCCTGCTAACCAGATTCTGGCATCTTAGGGAGAATTTAGTCACTGTTTTGCAGTGGATAAAACAATGATACATCCGTAATACTATCAACAATAAAAATAGATTAATATACATATAGGAGCCCGGTGCACAATATATTGTGCACTTGGGGGGTCCCTCAGCCTGGCCTGTACCCACCCAACCTGCAGCCTGCCACCTGCCCATCACGCCCCACCCACCTCACACATCCCTGCCCATCACCTGCCCCATATGTCCTGCTCACCCTGCCACCTGCACTGAACCTGCCTCTGAAGTTCCACTGCTGGCCTCCATCTTGGCTGAGTTAATTTGCATACAACCACTCTGATTGGCTGGTGGGCGTGGCTTAGGCATCCCATAGAAACAGTCAATTTCAATATTAAGCTTTTATTAGAGTAGATACACACACACACACACACACACATACTGTTAAGAGAAATGTGAAAAAAGATATGCTTAGCTTTCAATGATCAAAATATCATCATTGCTATATATATATACATTAGAGGCCCGGTGCACAAAAATTTGTGCACTTGGGGGGGTCCCTCAGCCCAGCCCTCTTGCAATCTGGGACCCCTCAGGGGATGTCTACCTGCTGGTATAAAGCCCGCTCCCCAAGGTATCTAGGCCTAAGCTTGCAGTCAGACAACCCTCTGGCAGCCTGGGAGCCCTTGGGGGATGTCCACTTGCCAGCAGGGAGCAGGCCTAAGCCTCAGTTGGACATCCTTAGCTCTGCTGAGGAGGTGGGAGAGACTCCCACCACTACCACTGTATTGGCAGCCGTCAGCTTGGCTTGTGGCTGAGCTGAGTTCCCCCTGTGGGAGCACACAAACCACCAGGGGGCAGCTCCTGCATTGAGCATCTGCCCCCTGGTGGTCAGTGTGTGTCATAATGACCAGTCATTCCCAATGGTTCTGATGTTAGGGTCAATTTGCATATTACCCTTTTATAATATAGGATGTATGTATGTATATGTACATGTATGTATATATATATATATATATATATATATATATATATATATATTCCATTTTTATATTTACACAGGAAATGAGACTTCTATATGTAATAGGATGCTGTGCTTCTTCCAAATACTTATAGTTACATGAATTGATAAAAATTTGTAATTCAATTAATACATTTGTAGGAATTGTGAACTCGGTTAAGTGTTTGAAAAATGAAATCATCC
>PVJC01027625.1:5639-23239 GCA_004026665.1 Murina feae
CCCCCCAGTGTTTTTTGTCCATTGGTTATGCTTAAATGCATACATAAAAGTCCTTTGGTTGATATATTACCTCCCCCCAACCCTCCCTGTCCTTGTTGCTGTAATTTGACAGTCTGTTTGATGGTGCTCTGCCTCTGTATCTATTTTTATTCACCAGTTTATAATGGTTATTATTATCCATAGATGAGTGAGGACATGTGGTATTTTTCTTTCATTGACTGGCTTATTTCACTTAGCATTATGCTCTCCAGAGCCATCCATGTTGCTGCAAATGATAATAATTCCTTCGTTTTTATAGCAGCATAGTATTCCATTGTGTAGATGTACCACAGTTTTTTAATCCATTCATCTGCTCATGGACACTTAGACTGATTCCAAATCTTAGCTATGGTAAATTGTGCTGCTATGAACATAGGGGTGCATATATCCTTTCTGATTGGTGTTTTTGGTTTTTTGGGATATATTCCTAAAAATGGGATCACTGGGTCAAATGGCAGTTGCATTTTTAGTTTTTTGAGGAAACTCCATACTGTTCTCCACAGTGGCTGCACCAGTCTGCATTCCCACCAGCAATGCATGAGTGTTTCTTTTTCTCCGCATCCTCTCCAGCACTTGTCATTTGTTGATTTGTTGATGATAGCCATTCTGACAGGTGTGAGATGGTATCTCATTGTTGTTTTGATTTGCATCTCTCAGATGATAAGTGACTTTGAGCATGTTTTCATATGTCTCTCAGCCTTATTTATGTCTTCTTTTGAAAAATGTCTAGGTCTGTTGCCCATTTTTTGATTGGGTTGTTTATCTTCCTTTTGTTAAGTTGTATGAGTTCCCTGTAAATGTTGGAGATTAAACCTTTATCAGAGTCATCATTGGCAAATATATTATCCCATGCAGTGGGTTTTCTTGTTGTTTTGTTGATGGTTTCTTTTGCTATGCAGAAACTTTTTATTTTGATAAAGTCCCATTTGTTTATTTTCCCTTTAGCTCCCATTGCCCTAGGAGCTGTGTCAGTGAAGAAATTCTTTCAGCATATGTCTGAGATTTTGCTACCTGTGGAATCCTCTAGTATTTTTATGGTTTCCTTTCTTATGTTTAAGTCCTTTATCCATTTTGAGTTTATTTTTGTGTATGGTGTAAGTTGGTGGTCTAGTTTAATTGTTTTGCATGTGTCTAACCAAACTTTCCAGCACCATTTATTGAAGAGACTTTTTTGGCTCCATTGTATGGTCTTTCTTCCTTTGTCAAATGTTAATTGAGCGTAGTGGGTCCAGTCAATTTCTGGGTTCTCTCTTCTGTTCCATTGGTCTATATTTCTGTTCTTGTGCCAGTACCAAGCAGTTTTGAGAACAGTGGCTTTGTAATACAGCTTGATATCTGGAATTGAGATCCCTCCTACTTTGTTCTTCTTTTGCAGGATCTCCGCAGTTATTCGGGGCTCTTTTTTTATTCCAGATGAATTTTTGCAGAGTGCTAGAGCTGTGAAATATGCTGTTGGTATTTTAATGGGGAGTGCATTGAATCTATAGATTGCTTTGGGTAGTATGGACATTTTGATAATGTTGATTCTACCAATCCATGAATACGGAATGTTCTTCCGTCTGTTTATGTCTTCCTCTATCTCTTTTTTCAGTGTACTGTAGTTTTCGGAGTATAGATTTTTTTACGTCCTTGGTTAAGCTTATTCCTAGGTATCTTAATATTTTTGGTGCAACAGTAAATGGGATTGCTTTTTTAATTTCTTTTTCTGTAAGTTCACTATTGGCATATAAAAATGTCATAGATTTCTTGGTGTTAATTTTGTATTCTGCTACATTACCATATTCATTTATTAGGTCTAATAATTTTTTTGATGGAGTCTTTAGGGTTTTCTAAGTACAGTATCATGTCATCTCCGAATAATGACAATTTTACTTCTTCTTTCCCAATTTGGATGCCTTTTATTTCTTCTTCTTGCCTGATCTCATTGGCTAGCACTTCCAGTACTTTGTTGAACAGGAGTGGCAAAAGTGAGCATCCCTGTCTTGTCCTTGTTTTTAAGGGAAATGGTTTTAGTTTTTGTCCATTGAGTATGATGTTGGCTGTGGGTTTGTCATATAAGGCTTTTATTATGTTGAGGTATGATCCCTCTATTCCCACTTTGCTGCGAGTTTTTATCAAGAAAGGGTGTTGGCCCTAACCGGTTTGGCTCAGTGGATGGAGCGTCGGCCTGCGGACTCAAGGGTCCCGGGTTCGATTCCAGTCAAGGGCATGTACCTTGGTTGCAGGCGCATCCCCAGTGGGGAGTGTGCAGGAGGCAGCTGATCGATGTTTCTGACTCACTATCCCTCTCCCTTCCTCTCTGTGAAAAATCAATAAAATATATATATAAAAAAAAGAAAGGGTGTTGGATTTTGTCAAATGCCTTTTCTGCATCAATCGATATGATTATGTGATTTTTGTCTCTCAATTTGTTTATGTGATGTATCACGTTTATTGATTTGCGGATATTGTACAGCCTTGCATTCCTGGAATAAATCCCACTTGGTCATGGTGTATGATCTTTCTAATGTAATGCTGGATCCGGTTTGTTAGAATTTTGTTGAGGATTTTAGCATCTATGTTCATCAGGGATATTGGCCTGTAATTCTCTTTCTTTGTGGTGTCTTTATCTGGTTTTGGTATTAGAATAATGCTGGATTCATAGAAAGAGCTTGGAAGTGTGCCTTCATCTTGAATTTTTTGGCATAGTCTGAGAAGGATTGGCTTTAGTTCTTTGAATGTTCGGTAAAACTCCCTTGTGAAGCCATCTGGTCCAGGGCTTTTGTTTGCTGGAAGCTTATGGATGACTGTTTCAATTTCATCAGTAGTTATTGGCCTATTCAGGTTTTTTGATTCTTCCTGATTGAGTTTTGGAAACTTGTATTTTTCTAGGAATGTGTCCATTTCATCGAGTTGTCCAGTTTGTTGGAGTAAGTTGTTCGTAGTATTTTTTGACAATCCTTTGTATATCAGTAGGGTCAGTTGTTATTTCACCTCTTTCATTTCTGATTTTGTTTATTTGGGTCCTCTCTCTTCATTTCTTGGTTCTTCGTTTCAAAGAACCAGCCCTTGGTTTCGTTGATCTTTTGTACTGGTTTTTTTTTTTGGTCTCTATGTTGTTTATTTCTGCTCTGATCTTTATTATTTCCTTCTTTCTGGATACTGTGTTCTTTTCTTGTTACTCTCTTTCTAACTCTTTGAGTTGTAGATTTAGGTCATTTATTACCAGTTTCTCTTGTTTTTTTGAGGTAGGCCTGTAGAGCTATGAACGTCCCTCTCAGGACTGCTTTCATTGTGTCCCATAGATTTTGGATTGTTGTGTTTTTATTGTCATTTATTTCCAGGATGTTTTTTATTTTTTCTTTGATCTCTCTGGTAACCCACTCATTGTTTAATAACATGCTATTTAGCCTCCAAGTGTTTGATTTTTTCCCAATATTTTTATTGTAGTTGATTTCTAGTTTTATACCATTATGATCTGAGAAGATGCTTGTTATGATTTCTATTCTCTTGAATTTGAAGAGACTTTGCCTGTGTCCTAATATATGGTCTATCTTTGAAAATGTCTCATGTGCACTGGAGAAGAATGTATATTCTGTAGCTTTGGGGTGAAATATTCTGAAGATGTCAACTAAGTCCATCTGATCTAGTGAGTCATTAAGGATTGTTGTTTCTATGCTGATTTTTTGTTTAGAGGATTTATCCAGTGGTGTCAGTGGGGTATTAAAGTCCCCTACTATGACTGTATTGCTATCAGTCTCTCCCTTGATGTCTTTCAGAAGTTGTTTTATGTATTTGGGAGCTCCTGTATTGGGTGCATATATGTTTACCAGAGTTACATCTTCTTGCTGAATTGCTCCCTTTAGTATTATGTAGTGGCCTTCCTTATCTCTTGTTATGGCCTTTACTTTAAGGTCTATTTTGTCAAATATAAGTATCACAACTCCAACTCTTTTCTCATTTCCATTTGCCTGAAAATTTTTATTCCATCCCTTCACTCTCAGTCTGTGTGAATCCTTTGTTGTGAGGTGGGTCTCTTGCCGACAGCAGATAAATGGGTCCTGTTTTCTTATTCATTGAGCTACCCTATGTCTTTTGGTTGGAACATTCAATCCATTTACATTTAATGTTTTTATTGAAAAGTACTTGTTTATGGTCATTTTTATCCTTTATGTTTGTGTTTCTTCTTGTCTTTCTGTTTCTTCTTTTTACATCAGTCCCTTTAGCATTTCTTGCATTGCTGGCTTGGTAGTAATAAACTCTCTTAGCCCTTTATTGTCTGTGAAGCTTCTGATTCCATGATTCCACCTTCAATTTTGAATGATAGCCTTGCTGGGTATAGTTTTCTTGGATTCATTCCCTTGCTTTGCATCACTTTGTATATTTCATTACATTCCCTTCTTGCTTGATGTGTTTCTGTTGAAAAGTCAGCTGATATTCTAATAGGAAATCCCTTGTGGGTAATTTTCTGTTTCTCTCTTGCCACCTTTAAGATTCTTACTTTGTTGTTGGTGTTTGCCAATTTAATTATGATGTATCTTGGTGTTGGTCTTTTGGGGTTTATCTTGTTTAGCACTCTGTTTGCTTCTTGGACTTTTGCTTCTTGGACTTGTGTAGTTTTTTCCTTGCCAATATCAGGGAAGTTTTCTGACATTATTTCTTCAAACACATTTTGTATTCCTTGCTTCTCCTCCTCTCCTTCTGGTACCCCTGTTAAGCGAATGTTGTTTCGTTTTGTGTTGTCCCAGATCTCCCTTAGGCTCTCCTCTTGCTTTTTAAAT
This sequence comes from Murina feae, assembly GCA_004026665.1. Taxonomy (NCBI): domain Eukaryota; kingdom Metazoa; phylum Chordata; class Mammalia; order Chiroptera; family Vespertilionidae; genus Murina; species Murina feae. The sequence continues at coordinate 10,439 of PVJC01027625.1, forward strand.
TTTTTTTCCAGTTGCTCCTGTGTTTGTGTTTTTTTTCCTACCTTGTCTTCTAATTCGCTGATGCGGTCCTCAGCTTCTTCTAGTCTACTGTTTAAGTCTTCCATTGTGTTCTTTATTGCAGCTATGTTTTTCTTCATTTCCTCTTGGTTCCTTTTCATACTGGTGACATTCTCATTCAGCTGCTTATAATTCTCATTGAGTTGTGTGTATTTGTCTTTCAGCCATTTGAGCATCCTTATAACTGTTACTCTGAATTCTTTCTCTGATAAGTTAGTAGCCTCTATTTCATTTAACTCCATTTCTGGTGATTCCTCTTTTTCTTCCCTTTGTGGATTGCTTTTTTGTCTTCCCGTGTTTTGCTGTAATGTTTTAATTGTGGCTCCAATTGCTTTGCTACCCAGTTTCTTTTGGGAATAGTGCTACTGGTGTGTCCTCTCAGGTCTCCTGGGTTTGGTAGTCTAGTGTAGTTCCCTATTTGAGCTATTTGGGTTCTCTTGATGTAGCTCTGCGAGCTGGAAAGGCGCAACTGTGGCGTCTAGAAGTCAGCAGCTGTGGAGGGGGTGTCCCAATTTTTTCTGTCTTGTGCCCTTGGTTGAAATCACTTGTTCCCCGTGGGGACTCACAGGCACCCAGGAACCATCTATTGGGGTATTGGGGCTCAGGAGACCTGTGTTCTGGAAAGGCGTGACTGTGGTGTCCAGAGTTCTGTAGTTTTGATGTAGACAGAAAATCATACCCAGCTGGGGTTCTCAGTGTCTTCCGAGAGAAGTCTGTTGAGCCACGCGCCTGGGCGACCTGTGGACAGTTACGCGCGAGTGTGGAGAGCTGTGCCCACAGAGGCTTCCCAGGAAGTCTGTTGAGCTGCGCACCTGGGCAACCTGTGGGCAGCTACGCGCGAGTGCGGAGAGCTGGGTCCCATAGAGGCTTCCCAGAGAAGTCTGTTGAGGCACGCACCTGGGCGACCTGTTTGCAGCTACACGCGAGTGTGGCGGGGGGCGGTTGCTGGGAACTGGAGACGCGTGAATACGAGGTCAGAGGTTTGCCGCTGGGGAGGGGGAGGCTGCACTCACTGCTGCAGGCACCGTGCTCCGTTGGCGGTGGAGATCCGGTGTTTTTTTGCTGGAGTGGCTGCCAGGTTGCGCAGGCAGTGTCTCAGGCCTGTCTGGGAGGTGGTGCTGATGAGTTCTTAGAAGAGGCTACTCTCCCCTTCAAGATGGTGTGGGCTCCACGCCCAAATCCTGCAGTCCGGGGAGTGTTTGCAGCAGTGGCAGTCTCTCCCTGTCCCAGAGAGCCTGGTCTGCCAGCTCCTGCTGCTCCTGCCAAATTTAACTGTCCCTCACTCAGTCACACACACACCACACACCTCCACACACTCTCTTCATCCACTCACTCCCTATCCCTCACCTCCTTCCTGCCAGCCACCATTTTTTCTCTACTTGACTGGTCACTTTCTAAACCTGCCTTCCTTTCTCTCTCATCATGGGACTCCTCTTTAATTTTTTTCTTATGTTTAACCTGTTTCTTGGATCTGATTAACCCTTGCTTTTGGATCTATCCCCTCATTTTGTTGGAGTCATCAAAGAGTGAATACAAGATAAAATTTTAAAACTTGTATTTCTAAACAGTACCTTTATTTTACTTCTTCACTTTATTTTAATAATTCAACTAGGTATAGAAATCACTTCAAAAATCATTTTCACTCAGAAATTTGAAGACTTCGTTTCATTGTCTTCTAGTTTTCAGTGATTTAATTGAAAAGTCTAGTACCATTCTGATCTTGAATCCTTTTGTGCTTCTCTATAGAGGCTTCTTTTCCTTCTTTATATTGGTTTTAAGAAATGTCCTATGCTTTAGTATGGGTTTGTTTGTTTTTTGGTTGTTGTTTTTTTTTTGATTCATTGTGTTGCGCACTTGGTGATGATTACTTTTTATCTCGTGATCCTCAATTCTGAGAAAGAAATTTGTGGTGTTAGATAATTTAAATCTTTCTTTAGCATATGGTTTGGGAGTTCTTGGTAGAGTCTCTAATTTTCTTATCTGTCTTATCTAATTGTATATACTTTCTTTTCCATCTTTTTGGCTCTGATTTCTGGGATGTTACCTGCTTTTTTAATCTTTTTATAGAATTTTTGAAGTTCTATCTTATTGTGGTATGGAATTCTTTATTTACTTTGTAGACTTCTACATAATATACCTGATCAAGCTTTGTGTCACTTTCTTCTCCTTTCATGTTCTGAATATGTTTCTCTGAAGGAAAAACCTCTTATCTCTTGCAGAGCTGGCTGCACAATGTTTTTTTTTTGTTTTTTTGTTTTGGAATTTGCCTCTTTTTGTGTGTGTGTGAATTGGAGTTAACTATCTTATGTGAACTTACAACTGAGTGCCTTTTTTTTTTAACTCAAGGCTACCAAGATACCTGGTACCCCAATTTCTGAGTTTTTCTGAAATTCTGTGAGTTAGTTGGCATGCTTCTTATCATTATTCCCCTCCAGTGGCAATTAAGTTTGAATTTATGGGGTGTAATACAAAGCCTGTTCCATCAGCTTATAGTCTTCCAAAAATTTATTGGCATCTGTATCCTCTAGTCTCTCCCTTCCCATGTATTTTGTCCTGTTGAGTTAATACCACTCCAAGTTTTTTTAAAATATATTTTTCATTGATTTCAGAGAGGAAGTGAGAGAGGAAAGGGATAGAAACATCATGATGAGAGGGAATCATTGATCAGCTGCCTCCTGCACACCCACTTTTGGGGATGGAGCCCACAACCCAGGTATGTGTCCTTGACCGGAATTGAACCTGGGACTCCTCAGTCCACAAGCCGAAGCTCTCTCTATCCACTGAGGCAAACCAGCTAGGGCAACTCCACATTTTTAAACTATTTTACTGTAATCCATGGAAGGAATTTTATTAAGTTAATATCACTCCTACTTTTTAGACTAATACTTTACTCTGATTTGTGGAATAGTGGTAATCTAAAGTATAATATTTTAAGTACATGTTTTTTATATGGTTCTTCCAGTGACAGTCACTTTACAACTCATATATCCTTAAAACAAATAACACTAATTTTCTATAAACATGTGCTATGTAGACCCCAGGAGATATCCTTACGTGGCAGTATTCATCACACTAGAATATTTTGGGATTTTGTTTTAGATATCAATATGATTGTAAGGAGACTAATTAAAGAATATATAAAGTGTTGCTTAACTTTGATATGAATCACATACTTCAAAAGTTGATTTAGAGCTTTTTAGTGTTTAAATCACTTACTTCTCTTTTAATAAGCTGCAGCTTTAACTTTTCTATTCTGTCTGTTGACTTTCTGATTCCTCTTAATTCACTTTGGGTTTTTTCTCCTTTTTTGATGGGCCCATTTATAAAACTGATTGATTATAGTATTAGGATTTTTTTCTTTAAATATGCATAGGACCATTATAGATGGGTATCTAAAAAGAGGGTATAGTTTTTGTTGTTTTTTTTCAATATTTGAGTAAACATTTTTTGGTAAAATTTTTGTAACTATTACCTTGAATTCAAAGTCTTCCAGCTAGGTACTGTAAGCTCTTGTTATTTCAACATAAGTAGTTGACAAAGTAGTTGAGCAGGAAATGTGATAGGATTCTTTCTAGTGGGTTTTCCATGGTTAGTTGATAGTAACAAGAAGTACCGTAACAATTTAGAGCTAGCTTTTATTTTTAACGATAGCAATGCCATCTAGTAGCTTATAGGAAATTATTTAGCGTTTATGTAGTACAAGCAGCATATAATTTGCTAGGAGATGTATTTTTTAAGATCTCAGAAGCCTCAAGAACATGAAAATTTTTTCAGAGCTTTTAAATATACTTTTGTTAAATTGATTTATATGCTTTCATGCTTTTTATAGTCATTCAAAGTATTTGTGGAATTAAAGACATGCTTGTTAAAACAAGGTGCCATTTTTCAACATATAAAATTGGCATATAAATTGGTAATACATTTTATGATATACTAAGTTTAGATATTTTGGGGAATGTAAATTGAAGCAATCTTTTTAGATGGCAGGTTTGTTACATTTTCCAAAATTAAATATGCGTACCTTTGACCCTAAATTCCATTTGAAGGAATTTACTCTAGAGTAGCCGCAAAGTATAGGGCGTCCCCCAAAATGTGTACACACACTTTGAATAATTATAAAGGCAATGTTTATTAAAAAACATTTCATTTTCAAAATTGAGCTATCAGCTGTTATATATAGTGTGTACACATTTTTGGAGATACCTGGTATATGTATGAGAATCCTCATCACAATTGTTTATAATACTGCAAAAACTTTTAACCACCTCAGTACTCACAGTAGGGAACTATTTGATTAAATTATGGCATATACTCATATTGTGGAAGACTGGTTATTAAGAAGAATGAATTGTAGTTTATTTATGTGTGTTCATTCATATGGAGTGATGTCTAAACATTATCAGAATAAAACACAAGAATGAGATCATTGGTTAAAAATTATACTTATGCTTGCATACACATAAAACTACATGGATATGTATTAATGTTCTTAGGAGTTTATGCAGAAAACCATGAGATTTTTTTTCTTTTACTTTTCATTTTCAATTTTTATATTTAATTCTTTTATTACTTTTTTACTTTGAGCAACTATTACATTTATAATTTTAATTTAAAACATTTTAAGATTAAAAATGGCAGCAGAGTAGGAGGATGCTGGAATTACAACTGAAATACAGAAAGTCTTCCTGAATAATCAATGGAAAACTCACAGGAGAGAACCCTGATACCCAGGGACCAAAGGTGGAGACCACACAGAAACTGGTAGGAAGGCTGGCCAGGCACCCATAGACAGCAATTGAAGTCCCAGAGAGATATCTCAGGTGTGGAGGGTGCCACTGAGAACTCTGGGATCTAATCCCTAAGCTGGGTTCCCCAGCAGAGAGCACCAGACTGAGGGGTCCCCACATAACATCTGGCTGTGAAAAGCAGTGAGGTGCTGTCTGCCAGGGAACGGCAGCTGAAAGTTCAGGCACCTTCTTAAAGGGCCAATGCACAAAAATTCCCTGTGGAGCCACCCACCTTGTGCTCTAGCAGAAGGCAGGTGAAGTGGACTGGAGCTGTGAGAGCAGAACCCAGGACCAGGGACTCAGAGGATAGAGTGAAGGTAGATACCCCAGTTTCCTGGACTGAGTCATTCCCTCATGCAGCGGAGGACATCTTTCGCATGTAGACATATCTGCCTTCCCTGGTTGAAAAACAGTCTACCCACCCTATTGGTAAACATCTTGCTCTAAGGCCATTTAAGAGATTAAAAGTAATAAGCCTCCAGGCAGAAGCAACTGCCCCACCCTGTTGAAAAAAAAAACTTCACACCATTGTCTGGGGGCAATTCAGGTAGGAATCCTGTTAGTCTGTAGTTGGTGGAGATCTCTGGAGGCATTGAGTGTTTGCCTGATCCAATTAGTCAGAAACAGCCTTTAACACTGACCTGGACTAGAGATTGAGTGGTGTAGAAGATCTACTTAAAACATAGTCACAAACCCAAACAGACAACCAAAATGGAAACAAAGAACAACCCCCAAATGAAAGAACTAGAGAATTCTCTAGAAGAAGAGATAAATAAGGCAGAGATAAGAAATTTATCCAAAACAGTTCAGAGTAATAATGTTAAAAATGCTTAACAGTATGCAAAAAGATATAGTAACTATGAAAAAATAAGTCTGAGATAAAGAATGACATAACGTAAAGAACACGTTGGAAGGAATACATAGCAGATTAGGGGAAGCTGAGGATCGAATCAGTTTATTAGAAGACAGAGTTGAAAATATCATTCAATTAAAGAACCAAAAAGAAAAAAACAATTAAAATACAGGAGGACGGCTTAAGGGAGCTGTGAAACGTAACAATATTAGAATAATAGGTGTGCCAGAAGAGGAAGAAAGGAAGAAAGGAATAGAGAAGGTGTTTGAAGACATAATGGTAGAAAACTTCCTATACCTGATAAAGGAAAAAAATTACACAAGTTCAGGAGGCACAGAGAACCCTAAACAAGAACCCAAACAGAACCATGCCCAGACATATCATAATTCAAATGCAAAAAAATAAAAACAAAGAGAGAATCTTAAAGGCAGCAAAAGAAAAAACTGTTACTTACAAAGGAGTTCCCATAAGGCTGGCACCTGATTCCTCATCAGAAACTCTACAGGTCAGAAGGGAATGGCATAAAGTATTCAAGGTAATGGAAAGCAGGGATCTGAGACCAAGATTACTATATATAGATTACTATCATTCAAAATAGACAGTCAAATAAAGAGCTTCCCAGACAAAAAAAAAAAAAAAAAAAGGCTAAAGAAGTTCATCACCACCAAGCCAGCATTACAAGAAATGCTAAAGGGATTGCTGTAAGGGATTGCTAAGAAGGAACAGGAGAGAAACCTAGCCATACAGAACTAAAATGACTATAAATAAATACCTCTCAATAATAACCCTAAATATAAATGGATTAAATGCTCCCATCAAAAGGTGTAGGATAGCTGAATGGGTAAAAAAACATGACCCAACTATATGCTGTCTACAAGAGTCCCACCCACCTCAAAACAAAAGACACACGTAGGACGAAAGTGAAGGGATGGGGAAAATTTTCCATGCAAATGGAAAAGAAAAAAAAGCTGGTAAAGCAATACTCATATCTGACAAAATAGACTTTAAAAGCATCATGTTAAGTGAAATAAGCAAGCCAGAGAAGGATAAATGTCATACAGTCTCACTCATTTTTGCAATATGATGAACAACATAAACTAATGATCAAAAATAGAGCCAGAGGGGGGAAAATATTCTAGAATATAATAGAAGTAATCCTGTTATTTGCAGATTTTTAGTATTTTCTACAACTTTTGTGATATATTAGTACAATTTTGGTAATATTATACTTAAAATCCTTTTATTCTTGAAATATTAATATTTATTGCATGTAATATTATATATAAGATCATTTTTCTTGAATAATTGGTTTTTATTGCATATAACATTTTAAATAATTTTTCTTGAAAAAAGAACACAAAAAACATTTTAAGAAAATATTTCTAAAATATATTACAGTAATATTCAGTTAACCATCTGTAAAAGAATTTAATGTTTTATTATAAAATTGCAAACAACTTCTTTAAATAATTATTGCTTTTTCCATTAAGGACTGGCAGAATTTAGAGTACTAAAATTTACATTTCAGACTTTTTAAAAATAAATGCTAATTTTTTTTCCTGTTTGAAATATGGACTGCTAAACTATAGGTTGACACCAACAGCATTAATTCCAAATTTTAAAAATAAACTTTGAAATTTTCTGGGGAAAAACTAAGAAAATAATAATAAAAAGAAATAAAAGTGAACTATGAAAGAACCCAAATTAACCAAAGAAAATATAAGTTGTTACATTACAGACTGCATCAAAGATTGTTCAAGTAAAGAATTCCAGGAAAGGTTAAAAGCTTAGCACATTACTAAACTGTAATATGAGGCCACACCGGCCCCCATGCCAGCAAAAGAAAACAATGAAATGACAGCTCTAGTGTTTAGAGAGAGGTTGTTAACGACAGCTTATTCCTTTATGATTTCAACTCTTGACAGAAGACAGGTCTGCTGGTTGCATCAATGGCAGATATATCATTACCTTCTGGCCCTGTCATGACTGAATTGGGTTGGTGGGTGGGTGGTGGGGGGAAGACAGGGATTACATTCAGTTTTGATAATCCAATTACTTTTTGGAATTTTGGTCACTGCTTCTGAGATACATGTGATTAAGCCATTCTGTGATAGCTCATTGCATCTACATTGTTCTCTAATACTGAATTGATAAACTAATTAAGCATATATTTTCTATAGTCAAGTGGAGAGGAAGCTATAATATCATAGAGCACCTAGATATCTTGACATCATCCCAGGGAAAATACTACAGGCTTCTTATGTTTAATATTTATTCCTGTACCTATGTTTATACCTAATGTCAAATAACTTATGAAGTAGATAAAGGCCTTTTCACTAAGTGCAAGAGAAAAAATACTGAATTTTAAAACAATTAGGCACCATTTTTACATGAGAAAATATTGGTTATAATTGTAATTTAATTATAATTTAGTATTATTAGATGCATATTTGAATTCTTATTTTTCTTTTTCAATTTTTTTTTCCTACCTAAAAAATGACTCTGGAGACTTAGAAAGAGAGAGTATGGGTTTTGAAAGTATGTTTAAAGCCTTGGAATTTTGTATGATCAGAATTTCAATGGAGGTTGAGATGAATTCAAATGCATAGAAGGCAAACATAAAAATCTTGTTTAATTTCTGTCATGTTGTTCTTTTTGGAATCACTCTGATGTGTTTTTCAAATCTGCTTTTCTCTTGAGCTTTGTGCTGTTATATCCATGATCTGTATTTCCCTCCCTTTTTATTTCATTTTAACTGCTGATTCCTTTTCTGTGGTCCTTCCTTTAATATCAGCTGAAGCAGTTTGAATTGCAGAATCAAAGCTGTTTTGGGAGTGAGAGAATGTGTAAGATTGTGCAGGGTGAGATTCTCTGGGTAGAAGGTAACACCTCCTGCAGTTATAATCAATGCTCTGGACACTTTCAAAGATTGGAGAAGCCATGACTTGCTCCAGGGTTAAACTTTTAAAATAACTTCCCTAGAGGAAAATGTCATCAATAAAATGGAATAATTAGTTGACAGTTCTTGAGTAGCCTAGGTTTAACATGAAAAGATTAAAGATAGTGAGCTTCGCATTTTTCACTATACTTTAAATTTCTTTTGTTTTTTAGACTTTACACTATTGTTTATATTGAACATAATTTTTTTAAAAATGATAACTTCCAGTATTTATTGGAAGTTACTTTAATTTGAGGAGAAAAAAAATTGGAAGAGTGCTCTCCTTTACTCATAGGGAATAGTCTAAACTTTTACTTGAAATCATTGAGACAATAAATTAGGAATGGTAAGTAATTATTTTTATGAAAGTGTAGTTTTACACATTAGTTTAAGTCACCAAAGATTAGAGTAAATGTATGATATTTACATAATCACTAAGATAAGATTTTTTAAATAAAATAATGTTAAGTGCATTTTAAGGGTAAATAATTATTAGTTTCCAGGAGCATTGTTTGGTAGCGTTTCCTGCTCCTGATGTTATTGGGTGATGATTTTATTTGACTATTTACATGATGTAAGTAAAAGCATGTTTTAAAATATTAATTTCTAGAAAAGTTGCCTATTTTTAAATATGATATTTTTAGAGATTGTAACTAATGCCTAATTATGAATTAAAGATTTAATCTGAAAGGACATCTATTAATTACTTTTTTTAAATTTGCAATATAATGTTCTTAAATTAAAACTGGATTTCAACAGTAATTCTAGCAGGCCTGTATTTTAATTCTTTTCCTGGACATAAAACAAATCACTATTAAAAATTTGTTGTAAGAATTAGGTGGAGTACCTGACATACTTTGTATATTCAGAATCGTGTTCTTTTATATTTTAAAATAAATAAACTTTAAACTTTATTAGTTTACTTCCAATGTAAGTTAAATCAGTATCCCTCTACTGTCATGTGTGTATTCAGATGTCAGCAATCTTAAGAGCTGTGTTGCTGCTTTGTGTTCATAATCCTTATTGAAAAGGAGAACGTATCTTGTTTATAAAATGCATACAGAACAGGGATGAGTATGTCTCATGAAGCTTGAAGTGTAATAATTATTAATGAAAATTAGTATTAATGAAATATAAAAAGGACAATTACTATTGTGCTAGTAAGAAGCACACAGTAGTGTTAGGTATACATTATGCAATTTAAAAACTGATATCATTTTAAGGGCGTTTATATTTGATTTAAGAAGATCATAAAATTTAAGCCAATTAGGTTAGGAATACCATACAGAAATCTATTAAATAAGAGTAAGCATAGCAAACTGCTATGTTTTACCTAATGTTTAAATTAAATGAACATGTATGTTATAATTTAAATTCTAGATGGAAAAAATTATTGTACAATTTAATATTTTTAAATCAGTACTACAGAATAAAATATTCTCTTAACGTCACTGGAAAAATTAAATTTGTAAGAAGCTCTTTTTTGACCTTTTGTTTCTACAGTAACACAGTGATAGTGATAAATAATACAAGTGTATCTCCAAAGAAATCTTAACTTGAAAAATTAGAGAAAATATAAGCAAGCAATTCAACCTTGCCTTTCCTTTTGATAAAGAAGACCATTGCTTTTTAAATAACTTTTACAGTTTGTTGACATTTAATAGGGTGACTGAAGCTTTTAAAAGAATTTTATTAAGTTGTTATCTTTATGCCTGTTGAAAGCAATTCTCTTAAAATATTTTTATGGTTACGTGTATAGATTGCAAACTTAGTTAAAGTTAAGATAATGAACTTACATGTATAGCATCTATGTATTTCTGTTAAAGTGTAGTTTTATGTTAAATAGTAACTCACATTACTAAGGATCAATTTATTTCATTATTAAAAATGGCTGTGTTTTGAAACATTTATATTATATACACAAACACACAAATTTCTGTGTATGTCAAAATTCCAAATTGCTAACCCAGTAGAGTTGATTTTTTTAAAAAACTATTATTTGAAAGACTTGTCCATTCTCTTGGGAAATGAGTACTTGCTTATTCATACCATGAGCTGCATATTTGAATAAAATTATCTTTCTATGAATTGATCTTGAAAATATTTAAGAGAACATTTTTTTTCCCAGAGAAACACATGCCAAGAATCATTTTAAACTTTCTTAAAATGTTCTTCTTAGTTTGCATTTTCTGATAGTAAGACAATGTGTTTTTGCTGAGCTTCTCATGCACATTTACTTGTAATGGTTTGAAAATGTACTGCCCTTTTGAACAGTGTGTGTTGTTTGTGATCAGAAATTTAAAGAAGTTAGTTAGCTACTTCTATCAGCACAAACTTAAATTATTGGTAATTGTCTTTTCCCCAGAAGTTAACAAATTAGAACATCAAAGCTAGAATAGAGAGGTATGTAATAGGTCATTTGCTGCTGCAGACATTTTCTCTTCCTCCATGATGTATTTGTTTAGTTTCCCTCACTTTCTGCCTATGGCACTATATGGTGAAATTCAGACATGTTCTTCCCCTCCAAGGAATCTCAGGGGTGGAGGACAACTTATACCAAGTTAGTAAATGGTGTTGCTTTTTCATTATCACCCATCCAAGGCAATTTTCAGTGTTCACTTTAGAGGGGAAAAATTTGAGTTGTGTAGGAAGCATTTACAACACTACGTTAGCAAGTTTAAAACTATGAGTCAATTTTAAAAAGAAAATGTATTTTGAGATGGTTAATACTAGAAACAATGAAGAATACTGACCCAATAATTTCTTTAAAAATATTTTTATTGATTTTAGAGAGAGGGAAGGAAGAAAGAAAGAAACATTGATTGGTTGCTTTCCAGATGTGCCCCGATGGGGACCAACCCTCAACCCAGGCATGTGCCATGACTGGGAATCCAACAGACAACCTTTTGGTGAACAGGATGATGCTCAATCAACTATGCCACTCTGGCTGGGTGACCCAATAGTTTCTTAAGGCTCCTTCTTTTATTATTTTGGTATAGTAAAATAATAAAAGTTAACAGTGAAAATTAAAAACTAGTGCAGTGTTTGTATTTTATGATGACTAAATTAAATGAATTAGTTCATTTAGCTGGAGAGGAGTTTTAGCTGTTAGAGTATGCCAATTAGAAATTTTAATTTTACTCTGCAACCAAATCATTTTGCTGCAACATACTAAAGAAACAATTTTATAAGAGAGAGAATGGTGTTAACTTATTTTATGTTTTCTTTGTGATGCTCAAATCTGTATAAATACCATAGCAGTAGGATTTAAGATTGCTTTTGAAAAGGAATTAAGTATATAACATCTAAACTAATAAAAGCGTAATATTAAAATTAACCATCTCTTCGGGATGGGTAAGCCACACCCACCAGCCAGTCAGATAGATTGTATGCAAATTAGCCCAGCCAACATGGAGGCCGCTACTCACAGACCTGAGTAAATGGCAGCTTCCATTGCAGCAGGAGTGAAACTGAAATTGTTTGCGGGCTGCTGGGCTTATCCTGGCTCCAGGCAAAACATATTTGCAACAAAGTCTCAATCATAAACAGCAGGCCTGGCCTGACTACTAAGGGTAACAATGTCTCATTATAGAAGCCATGAGGTGAAGCAGAGGAGGTTTTGTTACTAGGCCTCAGCTTAAAGGAACAGTGCATCAATTATAGAAGATAAACCCCAGAAACCTGCATCCAGCCAGCCTTGCTGGGACATTGGGTTAATGGGAGCTGTGGGCAGCCTGAAAGCCTGAAAGCGCCCCTCAGCCCGTCACCCATGCTGGCCATACCCCAGTGGGGTGAGGGACGTTACTGGGGGGCTTGGCCAGCCTGCAAACAGCCATCAGCCCCTCACCCAGGCTGGTCAGGCACGCCAGCAGGTGGACATTCCCAGAGGGGTCCCAGACTGTGAGAGGGCACAGTCCAGGCTGAGGGACCTCCCGAGTGCACAAATTTTTGTGCACCGGGCCCCTAGTATATCTAAACTAATAAAAGCGAAATATTAAAATTAACCGTTTCTCCGAGACAGGGTAAGCCACGCCCACCAGCCAATCAGAGCGGCTGTATGCAAATTAGCCCAGCCAACATGGCGGCCGCCACTCCCGGACCTGAGTAAACAGCCCTTTCCATTGCGGCAGGAGGGAAAGTGAAGCTGAGCCCTTCAGCTCAGCTCC
>PVJC01027626.1:0-23147 GCA_004026665.1 Murina feae
GGGCTCTGTCGGGCTGACGGTTTGTCTTCTCAGAGTCCTGTTTGTTTGTAATCCTCACCCCAGGGCGGTGTGTTTGTTGTCGTTTACTTTTTTTAACAGCAACAGGAAGGGTGGAGAGAGAAACACTGATGTGAGAGAAAGACATCGATTGGTTGCCTCTCATGTGCTCCCCCACCAGGGACTGACCCTGCAGCCTGGGTAGAGCCCTGACTGCGTCGGACCTGCAGCCTTTCTTTGCTGTGCAGGACGACGTTCCAGTCAGCTGAGCCACCCGTCAGGGCTCTTTTAAAATAGAAACATTTGCTGTCTCACTTATGTACTCTTTCACGCACGTGCCTGACCTGGGATCAAACCCGCAACTTTGGTGCATGGCCAACGCTCTAACCGCTGAGCCATGCGGGCCAGGCAGAGGCTGCAGTGTGGAAGGAGCTGATTGCCCCGCAGCGGTGCCTCTGCAGCCCTGGTCATCGTGCTGTGAGCCTGCCGCCGCCACCTGCCTTTCCGCCGCTGCAGCTCCGGCCTCCGCCGTGACCGCCAGTGCAGCTTCCCGAGGACCAGAGGCCGCAGCTAACAGGCGGAGGTGCCGGGAAGGGCCGCTCTCTTGTGGATTGGGGGGCAGTGGCATCTCTCCGGCAGCTGCTTTCCAGCTCAGACCCCCTCACTGGCCACACTGGCGCATGTCAGCCCTGGGTGGGGCTGGTCTTTGCACCTTGTCCTCAGAGCCAGCACCCTGCGTGTTAGTGCCTTGAACATCAGCACTTTGACAGCTGTTCCCGCCTCCGGCTTAGGAGGAAGCACGGTCACTTACAGGAAAAGCCTTGGCTGGAGGCGGGTCTGCTGGGAGGTGGGCCACACCAAGAACGGTCTCCTAGAGCCTCTCTCTCCCCACGTTGAACACGCTGCTTAGGCCTGGAAATGATTTGCCCACAATGGAGTCAAGTTTCCATGCACGTTCTTATTGGGTGGGAGTGAGCTGTCCTCCCGTCTGTCCCTCCTCCACGTCCTCGCTGCCTCACTGGTGCCAGGGCAGCCTGGCAGACATCCACACGACACCTCCTCCACAGGACAGTGACATCACGGCGGTGTGGGCCACCTCCCTCCGCGGGCACCCTTCTGAAGGTTAACTGCGTGGCGAACACTAAATTCATCATCGCTTGCTCCTCATTTTCCTAAAACTGTGGCTCTGACTTCTTTAACATTTCCTGTTACGGGAGAAAGGTGCGAGAAAGGTGCTTACATCCGCGGCCTTGATCACTAGCTCTCCGCTCAGCCTTTGCCCAGGAAGTTCTGCACGTACACAGGACGGCCGCAGGGCTGTGTGGGGCTGCGCGAGCTCCTGGCGCCCGTGGATGCGGCTGCAGGGCTTCCCGGGTCGGCTCCGTCGGCTGGAGCACCAGGCGCAGCTGTGGGCGCTCCTGTGGGCGATCCTGTGGGCGATCCTGTGGGCGATCCTGTGGGCGCTCCTGTGGGCGCCTCCCGGCGTCTGGTGCCGTTCCCTTGTGCTCAGGCTGCGTTGCTTCCACATGCGTGAGTGGTGCGCACGCCATTTGATGGGGAAACACTAGTTTCAGGGATGCTTGTTACAACCTAAAGATGGTCAGAGTGCAGCTTTAGCTTCAAAGCTTTAGCTCCAATTTCAAATAGGAGCTAATTTGGGAATCTCGAGTTGTCAGAACAAAACATTGCTTCCCTGTGTATCAAACGTTCAGGGAAATTCTCCCTCCTGGTCGCAGGCCCACAGGCCTCTGCTCCCTGGGATGAGCTTAAGAAGCAGGGGCTCCAGCTGGAAGGTGCAGAGAGAGTCCTGTCGGTCAGAGGGCTGGCGTTCTCCAGCGCCTTCCCTTCCAGTGGGTGGCTTCTGCCGTGGCTGGTGACAGGGCCTTGTCGGAGTCTCGGCAGGGAAGGCCAGCACCTGGGAACGAGGGGTGACGACGCAGGGCCCCAGGAACAAGACCTGTGCTGGGCCTCAGGTCCCCAGTGGGAGGCACTTTTTAGTTTTATTTATTTTGGGGGGAATGTGCTTTTTAAATAGAGAACATGTAGTAGAGTTTGAATTCTGCAGAGTGAGTTCTTTCATTCTCACAATTTCTTTGCCTTTTCCCCTCAGACCAGCTCAGCTAATGAGCAAGAAACACAAGCTCCAAAGCCAGAGGTGTCCCCGTCCACGTCCACGGCTGCAAGCACAGAGCAGCAGGAGGTAAGACTTGCCCTGCACCATGACCCTCATGTCCACCCCCTCGGCCCCGCGGCCACCTGCTGCTGGGGGCTGAGGCCGGGCACTCAGTCCCGCCCACAGCACCAGCTCTGAGCCCGACTTGCATTTCAGAGCTGCGTCGGCTGCTGAGGCTTTGACAGGTGTCTCCACAGTGTCGCGAATTAAAAATGCAGAACTGTTCATTACTGATCAGCCCTGGGGGAAGGGATCCCACGCAGGGGCTGGTGGGAGAGCAGCCTGAGCTGGCACGGCGCTCACCTGTCCCGCTTGTCTCCCAGGACATGGCTCGGGCCCCTCAGAGGCCGCCCGCCGGGCCGCTGCCCGCCTCACAGGCCCTCGCTCTGGCTGGACCGAAGGTAAGCCTGGCTTTCCCCGGCGCCTGCTCGGTTTCGTCTGTAAATCAGACAGGCGTGTGTAGCACCGCAAGTCCGTGTCCTGTTAGTGGACGCTCTGCGTGCTGTACGAGCCAGGGAGTGTCGGGACCCCGTGTGGCCGAACCAGCGCTGCCTGAGCAGATTTCCCGGAAACATGTCTGAGCTCGATCCCCAGCCCCTTCCCTCCCCGACCAGTTCCCTCTCCAGTGCAGCTGCTCTGTGATGTGTCCGAGTTCCTCTTCCAACTTTATTTCCCTTTACCTGCCTTCACGGAGAACCTCAGAGAAGGGTGTGGTGCGCGTGTGTGCGTGGGGGAGGGGGTCCCCAAGCGTGACCGGAGCTCCCAAGTGTGCACTTCATCGCTGGCCTTTGAACTGGGCCCTGAGAGCCGTGCATACTGGTCCACCCAGGGCCACCCAGATCGGAGCCCAGGGGACTGGCCCACGCTGCAGGCTTCACTGGCATTTGCCTTACGCCCTTAGATGCAGTTTCTTGCTGACGCACTCCTGGCCTCTCTTAGGGTGTCAGTCACAATGGCCATGCCAGCGGGAGCTCCGCGTGGTCTTGTGAGAGATGGCGAATGGCCCTTGGACTCGATCCTCACAGAGTCAGGGAGCAGGTGCACCGCACCTGGGTCTTGTTGCTCCCTGCTGCTTCTCACGAAGGTCTCCATTTATGCCCGAGCAGTAAAGGCTCGGACGGTGCGGTGTTAGCCTCGTGGACAGCCTGCTTCTCCGTCCTGTCTCTTTCCACCACCGACCGCGTCACTCGGGTCCCTTCTCCCAGCGAGGGCGCGGTCTCCGCTCTTGCTGTGAGGAACAGGGCTGCTGCTCCTTCCTGTGTGTCTGTGGGTCTCAGGCGGGAGGGCAGCTCTGGTGGGAGCCCCGCCCACACGTAGCCCCGAGCGGCCCCAAGGGCCTCTGGGAGGCGGGGGGCTCGCAGCAGCCTCGCTTTATGCCGTTCGTCTCTGAAGGAAGCGTATGGTGACGGACTTTTGCCTCAAGCTCCTGGGTGGGTGTTGTGCACTGGGCGTTGGCAGCGCTGCCCAGGGCCACACGTACCTCAGTGTGAAATGGACACTGCCTGTTCTCACGATCGTGCCGAGCTGTTGTAAACCCAGCCGCCCCTTCCCCAAGCGTGTGCTTCACCGTCGGCGTTCTCCCCACAGCCCAAAGCCCACCAGTTCAGCATCAAGTCCTTCTCCAGCCCCACTCAGTGCAGCCACTGCACCTCGCTGATGGTGGGGCTCCTGCGCCAGGGCTACGCCTGCGAGGGTGAGTGCCCCGCCAGACCCGGGCACGGGGCGGCACGCAGCCTGTGGGAGGGAGCCAGGGGAGCCTCTTCCCTGGTTGTGTAAATGCTCCATGAGCCGCGGCTGCAATGGGGTCCTCGTTGCCATGGGAACCACGCTGGCGGGTGACCGGCCTCAGGCAGTCACGACTGCCCGCAGGGTGTGCCGTGCAGTCATCCTGAAGGTCAGCCGGGCAGAGCGGAGGCCTGGCCTCCTGCGAGTCCTCTGGAGGGAGCACCCCTGGGCCTCTTCTCTCAGCCGCATCTCAAGCCTGGGCTGGGCCTTGCCATGCCCGCACGCACTCACATTTGGGTGCAGCCACCACGCAGTGCAACCTGCCAAGGTCACAGGTGCCCAGTTCCCTGTGATTGGCGGCCAGGACCCCCATATGTGCCATTCGCCCATCTCAGACCTGCACAAGGTTTCCTATCGGGGGTGGGGAGGAAGAGACCGGCTCCGGACCATCCTTGCCCAGGGAGGCATCCTGGGGGCCCTGCCTGCCACTGTGCCCCGCCCCCACGCTGTGGCGGGACATGTTCAGAAACCACCGCGTGGGGTTCCGGGTCTCCAGACCGTGTTCTGACGCTGCCCCCTCGCTGCCCCAGTGTGCTCGTTCGCTTGCCACGTGTCCTGCCGAGACAGCGCTCCCCAGGTGTGCCCCCTCCCTCCCGAGCAGGCCAAGCGGCCGCTGGGCGTGGACGTGCAGCGGGGCATCGGGACCGCCTACAAGGGCTACGTAAAGGTAGGCCCCTCGTGCCCGTCCTGGGAGGCCCGGTCCTGAGTGTCCACGGAAGGACCCTGCCTCAGCGGGAGGGCCTGTCCCGCCTCCCGGCCGGGTGCTCCCTGGGCTGTGAGCACCCCTGTCGCTGAGCTGCCCACCCTGTCAGGGCTCGCCCCGTGCAGCAGCGCTCCGCCTTGCTGCCCAGACCGGCTCTGGCCACTGGCCTGCACGAGCGCGAGCGCGAGGGAGCTGCCTGTGGGGAGCCTGTGGAGGGGGCACCCCGGCCGCATCTCCAGCCTGGGCTGAGGAGCCGGCCGGCGGAGGGCGAGGTGGGCTGCGGCACCTCCAGGACGGCCCTGGCCTGAGGCCCCGGCTGGCACCTGGAAGGCTTGGGGCTGGCCTCACCGGCCAGTGAAGCACGGCCCTGTCTCCCACAGGTCCCGAAGCCGACGGGCGTGAGGAAGGGGTGGCAGCGGGCCTACGCTGTGGTCTGTGACTGCAAGCTGTTCCTGTACGACCTGCCCGAGGGCAAGTCCACGCAGCCCGGCGTGGTCGCCAGCCAGGTCCTGGACCTCAGGTCTGCGCCTCGCTCTCCGGGCCTCGCCCGTGTGCTTGTCACAGGATGAGTGTGCTGTTCCTGACCCTGACCCTCACTCCCGCCTGCACACCCTCGCTCACTGTGCTGCCCCAAACGGGCACGAAGGCCGTGCCAGACACGTCCTGTTTAGACGTGTTTGCACTGAAACTCGCCCTGTAAGCATTTCCCAGGAGAACCCGCCCGCCCAACAACCAGCGGGGACCTCCAGAGGCGGCTGCGTGCCTGAGGGGCCTGCGCCTGGCCGGACCCTTGTTGTTGGCAGCAGCAGCCCGGGGCCAGGCTGTGGGGCCGTGGCAGCACCTCTGACCTTGTCCGTACATGTCACTTGCCTTCCTGGCACCAGGCAGAGGGCAGCGAACACCCTCCTCATGGCAGCTTCGCTTCTCATTCGTCTAATTCCGCTTCCCATTTGTGTGATTGGCAGCATCCCGGCACGGAAGTTGGAGGGTGGCTGTGAGGTTAAACGAGTTACAGGTGGGGGTGCTGGCCACAGGGCCTGGCGGGGCCTGCCCTGTCACTCACCCCAGTGCCACAGAGGACGGCAAATGCAGGTGTGGCCATGCTGGCATCTGCCCAGGCTGGGGCCCAGCCTCCAGCCTGTCGCCAGCATTGGTTCTAGGGGGAAGGGGTGCCATGGTGGTGCCATGAGGAGAGCCACGTGTCAGTCACCCCCACAGCAGCGCCCACCTCCTGTGTCCCCAGGGCTTGGGGTGAGCACTGGGACCTGTGTGTTGGAAAGCCCCAGGGACCCTGCTGCCCCTCACTGTGCCCTGGCCCTGCGAGGAAGAGGCCACGGGGCACCGCATCCGGGTGTAGAGTGTATGGAAGTGTGGCTGTGGCACATGTTCACTCCTTCAACGACGGCCTGATTATAGCCACATCCGGGCCCACGGGTGACGTGGGGTCTGTCCGTCCCCCAGGACGAGAGAGAGTCCTATGGCTCAGGGTGGAGGGAGGGTGAAGCGGTGTCTCACCCAGGCGGAGGCACGGGCCCCTCGCGCTGGAGGAAGCCGTCACGAAGGGGCCCCTCCTCGTCAGATCTGAGCACGGGAGGGTGTGTGTCCTGCCCCGTGCGTGTGCTGAGTGTCCTGTTTCTCGCAGAGATGAAGAGTTCTCCGTGAGCTCCGTCCTGGCCTCGGATGTCATTCATGCTTCACGTCGCGATATCCCGTGTATCTTCAGGGTACGGTTCTCTTCTGTCTTTTAGAGAGAATCCGCTAATTACAAAGTCACGTGGTTAAAACGGAACCCTCTGAGACAGTCGCTGCTGTCGGAAGGGCCAGTGCCCGTAGGGGAGGCCCCGCTCCCCGCCCTTTCCTGCTGCAGGCCCCTCACACAGGGCCGCCCCCTCCCCCCCTCCCCCCCTCCCCTCCCAGGCCTCCTGGTCAGGAGCTGGAGCGGCCAGCAGCCCTGCTCCTGCATACTCACTGACGGGTGGGGGTCTCTGCGCTGAGCTATGAGAGGTTGAGCTCGTCTCTCTTCAGAAAGCCCCTCCTTACACAGCACAGCGACCTGCCGTCACTACACACAAAGCTGTTCCTTCCGCGGTCGCCGGGGCGGGTGCAGGTGCTCTGTGCGGGCTCGGGAGCCCGCCTGTGTGAGCCTGTCGCCGGGTCGCGTGCTCCGGGGCCTTGTTAGTGTCGTACGATCGTTCAGGAAAACACCGTAGATGGATGTGACCCCCAGGTGGGGCGAGAGCAGAACGACAGAGCTGACGGGGAAGCGGGGCGCCCTGCTGTCCCGAGGGCAGCGCAGAGGAGCCTCGGAGCAGGGCCGGCCGAGCTTTAAGCCCCAGCCCTCGCTCCTCCCTGTGGCGGGACGGCGCCGCGCCGGCGTCCGCCGTGCTTACGGCTCCTCTGTTCTCTTTTCTGTCCTGAAGGTGACGGCCTCCCTCTTAGGTTCACCTTCTAAGACCAGCTCACTGCTCATTCTGACAGAGAACGAGAACGAGAAGAGGAAGTGGGTTGGGATCCTGGAAGGACTGCAGTCCATCCTGCAGAAGAACCGCCTGCGCAACCAGGTGGTGCACGTCCCGCAGGAGGCCTACGACCCCTCGCTGCCGCTCGTCAAGGCCGTGCTGGCGGCCGCCGTGCTGGGTGCGTGCGCCTCCGCGCCCCGCGTGCTGTCCTCACCGCGTCCGGGGAGGGATGGGCCGTGCCCACAGCTGACGCGCTCTGTTCTCGCCTTCTGCCCACAGATGGCGACAGGATTGTGGTCGGCTTAGAGGAAGGGCTCTACGTCATCGAGGTGACCCGTGACGGTGAGTGCGCCCTGTCCGCTGTGCTCGCGCCTGCGGGTCCCACAGCGTCGGTGGGGGGAACTTGTGAGCGCTGAGACGTCCCTGGGCGGGTCCGTCGCCCCCATCCGAGGCTTTGTAACGAGAGGGAAGGCCACAGCCAAGACCACTTACTTGTGACAACAGTGACGTTGGGCACATGGGACCCTGGGTGTCTGCAAAGGGGTGGACACTACGGTCCCCCCACCTCGGCCTCACTCCTGCCCTCCCTGCAGTGATCGTCCGCGTCGCTGACTACAAGAAAGTCTACCAGATCGAGCTCGCCCCCAAGGAGAAGGTCGCTGCGCTCCTGTGCGGCCGAAACCACCACGTCCACCTCTGCCCGTGGTCTGCCTTCGACGGCACAGAAAGCAACGTGGACGTCAAGCTTCCGGAAACGAGGGGCTGCCAGCTCCTCGCCACGGCGACGCTGAAGAAGAGTGTGGCCACCTACCTGCTTGTGGCGGTGAAGCGCCTGGTCCTGTGCTATGAGGTCCAGCGGACCCGGCCTTTCCACAGGAAGGTCACGGTGCTCGCGGCCCCTGGCAGCGTGCAGTGCATGGCCGTGCTCAAGGACAAGCTCTGTGTTGGCTACCCTTCAGGCTTCTCTCTGTTGAGCCTCCAGGGAGATGGGCAGGCCCTGCCGCTGGTAAATCCCCAGGACCCCTCGCTTGCGTTCCTCTCACAGCAGTCTTTTGACGCCCTTTGTGCTGTGGAGCTCAAAAGCGAGGAGTACCTGCTTTGCTTCAGCCACATGGGACTGTACGTGGACCCGCAAGGCCGGAGGTCGCGCGCGCAGGAGCTCATGTGGCCTGCGGTGCCTGTTGCCTGTAGTATGTATATGTTTTCTGTTGCCCTATCCCTGTCGCTGCTCTTCACGCCGTCGGCATGTTCAGTTTTGCTTCAGTTCGTCTCTGGTTCCCCGGCCAGGGAGTTAGGGAGCACCAGGGGGCGGGCCCCACAGCTCAGCCTTGGGAGGTGGTCCCGACACTGGCCTCTGGCAGCTGCAGGGCTCAGCGTGGCCGGGAGAAACGCGCTGTCCTGTGCGGGGGAGGCCTCTGCGAGGGGTTTCCTGAGGGGCAGGAGCTGTTCTGGAAAGAGCCGAGTTGGTCCAGGGATTGGCAGGCGGGAACCAGGGGTGACGGGACCGGCACAGGCAGCAGAAGGGCGGCGGGTGCCGTGATTTTCCTCAGTTACCTACAAGTACTGCCTTGGTCCGCCTCGTTGCTGGCAGAGAACCCAGGGGTGTTAGTCCAGGAGCCCCGGCCGTGGGGTGCACTGCCTCTGTTGGCTCCTAGGGCTCACGTGTGTGTCTGACTCCTTGGCTGGGGCTGGGGCGGTGCAGTGGCCGGAGCCTCCTGCTGCCACGCCTGCCACTTCCCTGCCGTCCCCGTGTCCATGGAAGCCGCCGCACAGGAACAGCCTCAAAACCACAGGGGCCCTGCCCAGCGGGCTGCTCCGCTGGGAAGGACGTGACCCAGCCCAGGCTCCAGGTGCCCACACTGAGGTGCCCACGCTGGGCCTGGCGCTGGGTTCTGCCTCCACCTCGTGGTCTCGTTTTCTCCCTCTTGCGCAGCGCTGATGCTCAGACCGCCTTGGGCTGGTGCACTAGCCTGGCCTCGCCCTGCTGGGCACCCTGTGCGCTCAGCCGCCCCGTGCTGTGCGGAGGCGTCAGTCCCGTCTCCGCGGGCTGCCCACGGGGGAGAGGACGCGGGGGCACGTGGCCATAGCTCAGACTCCACAGCGGCGCTCTCCCATAGAGACACATGGGAATTACCTCGTCGCTAGGCCCACACCTGGGGCAGTGCCTGGTCCTGCACAGACCTCCTGGGCCCTGCAGGGGCCCCGCGTGGTCACGGGAGAGGCTGCCCGGCTGTGCACGGGCCTCACGGGGACGGTCCTCCGCCCGACCCAGTTCCGCGCTCGGGTTGGAAAGGAGGCTGGTCGTGCCGTCCACTGGGAACGCAGCAGCAGCTTAGACCTCGTGCGGGGAGTGACCTGCCCCGAAGCTTAGCGGGGAGCCGAGAGCCAGAGCTGGGCCCTGCAGCTGCCTCTGTGGTGCAGCCCCTCACGGTGCTGGGGCAGCACTCAGGCGCAAGTTGGCGTGGGGAGCAGACAGGCACCCCGCTGTCTGGAAGCCCCGACACTTGAGCTGGGCCCGCGACCTTGGCTCGTCTCTTAGGAACAACGGGGCCTTCCGGCCGCCACCTGACGGTTGGCATCCCTCGGAGCAGGGAAAGAGCGTTGCTGGAAATAGTTCAGTGTCAGAGCAGACGCCAGGAGGGGTGCCCGCCTCCCGGGCACTAGCTCTGCACAGACCCAGTGCTCTTCGCTGGGTGTGCCCGGCAGGCTCATCACCCCAGAGCTGAGCGGTGGTTTGTGTCTGTCCGGGTGTTTACCCAGAACCCCAGCTCCTTGGCATCTTACAGAAGGAGTTTGTGTCACAGGACAGGCCCTTCGGCTCTCCCTGAGTTTTGGGGTGTGGAGCCCCGAATGTAAACTCTGCAGGAGCCGTGTAAGAAAGCTGACTTAGAAACAGCGCTCGTGCTGTGGCTTTCCCTGCTTCTCAGTCAGGAGCGGTGGTGACACACGAACATCTGGTCGTGCTGGTCTGAATCCAGTGGGCGTGGTCAGAGTCTGGCCGGCCCCCCACCACCTGGGCGGAGGCCGCATGGCCCTTGGCTCCTTTCGGAGGCCAGGGATGGGCCTGGCCGCTGCCCTCAGGTGGAAGGCGCCAGGCCCAGGCCATGCCAGCCCTCACCACGCTCTGCTCTGTCTGCCCAGGTTGCAGCCCCTCGCACGTCACAGTGTACAGCGAGTACGGCGTGGATGTCTTCGACGTGTGCACTATGGAGTGGGTGCAGACCATCGGCCTGCGGAGGGTAAGGCGGGGCCGAGGGGGCGGCGAGGGCGGCTTCCCCCTGCCGTGCGCCGGCTGTGGGTGCGGCTGCTGACCCTCCCCCGTTTCCCACAGATAAGACCGCTGAACACAGAGGGCACCCTCAACCTGCTGCACTGTGAGCCTCCTCGCCTGATCTACTTCCAGAGCAAGTTCTCCGGTGAGTGAGCCTCCTGCGCTCACCCCGCCGCCCCTGTCCTGCCGCGGCCTGGGGGCCGCCGTGACCGCGGGCCCGCCTTCCCGCAGGAGCTGTGCTCCGCGTGCCCGACACCTCGGACAACAGCCGGAAGCAGATGCTGCGGACCCGGAGCAAGAGGCGGTTCGTCTTCAAGGTCCCAGAGGAGGAGAGGCTGCAGCAGCGGCGGTGAGGGCGGGGCTGGCCTTGCCGTGGCGGCCAGGGCAGGGCCCGAGGACCTCTCCCGGTCGTGAATCCCAGATGCCTTCTTCCCCAGGGAGATGCTTAGAGACCCCGAGCTGAGATCCAGGATGATTTCCAACCCGACCAACTTCAACCACGTGGCCCACATGGGCCCGGGGGACGGGATGCAGGTGCTCATGGACCTGCCTCTGGTGAGTCCCGGCCTCGCGCAGTGACGCACGCGCCCTTCCGCTGCAGCCCCCTGGGGCCACTTCACTCGCTCGGGGGCTGCTAAGGTTCCATGACAGAACTAGCTGTCAGGTGGTCTCTACACAACACCTGTGTGAGCAGCTTACCCTTTCCTCCTCCCTCTCAAAACGATGGGTTTCCCGTAAGATTCGACGTGGTCTGAAATCACGCAGCTGACTCCTAGCTCGGAGCTTAGCTGGCGTCACTGCAGAGCCTTCCTGGCCATTTCCCTCATGGAGGGCCCGCCCGGCCCTGGTCACACTGTAGGCTTCCCAGTCATCCCACCCGCCCTCAGCCGGTGCCCCCTGCTCACCTGCTATTTTCTCTGCCCAGAGCGCGGTGCCCCAGGCCCAGGAGGAGAGGCCCGGCCCCACTCGGCAGCCTCTGCCCAAGAACAAGCCCTACATCTCGTGGCCGGCGTCAGGTATGGGGAGCCCAGGGCGGGGCCTGGGGCTGGGGCTCCTTTCCCTGAGTGACGCCTCCTTGTGCCCTAGGTGGGTCCGAACCCGGCGTGGCAGCGCCTCTGCGAAGCATGTCCGATCCCGACCAGGACTTTGACAAGGAGGTGAGGGTTGCTGACGATGGACACGGCCCACGCGGAGCGGAGTCCACGCCCCGTGCTGCCGTTCTTTGTGAAGCAGGCTTCGTCTCCCTTGAGCAGCCACATGGCCCAGGGGTCATTTCAGGGGGAGGGGATGGGGGCAGCTGCATCACCGCCAACAGAAGAAGAGCAGCCCTGCCCGAGACCACAGCCCAGAGGGGCCACTGAGGTGGGGCTGGCACCGGTGGCTGAGCCCTGCCCACCTTCCTGGGAGAAGCCCAGCCCACTTCCCTCTGGACTCTCACGGCTTAGATGGCACGGACGATTCTGTCTCTAACTTGGAGAGCCTTCCCTCTCGGCCTCTCCCCCTGATGGCTGCGAGGTCAGAGTTCAGGGACGCACGTGCTAAACCGGATGGGCAGGTTGTGCACATCAGGGCCTTGACCTGAGTGGATCAGTGGCGAGCCTGCCCTGAGCCCTGTGTCCCGCGTCTTCCCCGCACCCTCCTCTGGCACAGGGCTGGCTGGGCCACATGGCATCAGGCTGCTGCCGCCTGCACCTCCTGCCTGACAGCCCCAGCCGCCCTTCGCATGGCCGACCCGCGTTCTCTAGGGGCTCCTGGTGGGTTTGTCTTGATCCTCGTGGGCCCAGGGCTGGACGCTTCACAGACAGTGGAGTCCTCGGTGGCAAACGGCCCCTGTTTTTCCTGCTCTGACCTGGTGTGATTTTTAAATTGAAGTGAAATTCGCAGAAAGGCAGGGACTTAAAGGGAATCATTTGGTGGTTGTTCAGTAGATTCCCAGTGCAGCCACCGGCTGACGGGTCAGAGCATTTCCGTTACGATCTCCCATCGCCTGCCCCTCCCCGCCGGCGGCCACCGCCTCTTGCTGGGCCTGTTTGGGGCATTTTGTGTTGGATCACGCGGTGGGGCTGCTGAGGCTCAGCATCACCGTGTCCAGTCTTCATGCTGCAGCCTGAGGGTCTGCAGGCTGCTCCTTCCCAGTGCGAACACCCACAGGATGCGCACACCCAAGAGTCCTTGGCCACGGACGGGCCGCGCCGTGTTACCCCTCCGCAGGGCACGTGGTGAAGTTCCTGCCTCTCCCCAAGGCGCACGGTCCCCCTTTCTCAGCAGCCATCCCTGCAGGTGTAGCCCATGTCTCCCCGAGGCTGGCTGTGCGCTCCCCGAGGGGACTGGTTGCCATTTGTATGCGTTTGGGGCAACGTCTTCAAGTCCTTTGTCCATTTCTCACGGGCCGTTTGTCTTGTTGGTTTGCGAGAGTTCTGTGTATCTGGACACCAGGCCCCATCGCTGTGGCTTGGCATGTTCCCTCCCGTCCTGTGTCCTGTGGTGGTTCTTACCCTCCTGGTCACGTCCTCGCGTTCACGCACCGTTCCCAGTTCTGATGGGTCCGGTTTCTTTGGTGCTTGCTTATGCTTTCGACGTCAGAACTAAGACCGTCCTCTCCTGTGGCGTGTGCTGGTGTGCGTTGGCCTGTGCGCAGCACATGGGTCCCTGACGTTCACCTGCAGGCGCAGGAGGCAGAGGTCAGCTTATTCCCGGGGGGGGGGGGGGGGGGGGTATCGTGTGTGGAAGCGGCTGTTCTTCCTGGTTGAGTGGTCGGGTGCCTTGTCCGGCACTGACACTGGCTGCAGGGGTGTGTCTGGGCTCTCGGGGTCCTCCTGGCCTTGATGTCAGCACCCCCGTTTTGACGAGTTGCTTGTGAAATAGTAAGTCCGGGAAGTGGAGTTCTCCAGCTTTTTCTTAGTCAGTATGGTTTTGATTGTTCTGGGCCTCGGTCTTGGCTTTTCGATTTCGGGGGTGGGGAGGGCAGTGGGATTTCAGTTGGGATTGAGCTGAGTCTGTAGGTCACTCGAGGGAGTTGCTGTTTCACATGTGATCTCTGGCAGCGGCCACGGGAGACCCTCTTGTCATCAACCTCTGGCCTCCTTGGGGACGTGCCTGGACGCTGTTGTGAATGGGTGGTTTCCTGAACCCGTTCCAGGTTGTCTCACTGGTGCAGGCGTGTTTCCTGCGCACAGACTCGTGCCAGCCGGGAGCAGGCAGCGTGGCCTCTTCCCTTTCCCTCTCGTGCTTCCGCTGGCGCCTGCGTGCGGGCTGGCTGTGGGGTTCCTGGTCACCCTTCGCCCGGTGGGGGAAGGCCTCTCCTCTCTTCCTGGTGCATTTAGCACAAGAGTGTCGTGTCTGGGACTGGCAACCATGGCCGTAGTGTCTGTCTCCCTGTGCAGGGCGCGCCCTCTTTGCAGCCTTAATTACCGTCATTGTGGGGCCGGGCTTGGTTCCTGACCTCACCAGTGTATGCTCATCACAGGAAAGGAGAGAGCCCCCCACAGACACCCCATTGGGCTGGACCCCCACTGCGCAGACCCAGGGCGATGCTTCTCACATTGTCCCTTTGTGTTAACAGCCGGATTCCGATTCCACCAAACACTCAACTCCTTCCAACAGCTCCAACCCCAGCGGCCCGCCGAGCCCCACCTCCCCCCACAGGAGCCAGCTCCCCCTCGAAGGCCTGGAGCCGCCGGCCTACGACGCCTGAAGCCACTGGCCACCACCTCATCACCACGGGCCCAGGAGCCGCGTGGCTCCGATGCCAGTGCCAAGCCTGAGCTGACCCCCTAGTGTCCACGGAGATGCAGAATGGCTTGTCGATGAGGAGACACAGAAAACTCTATTGTGACGTGACCGTTCATGCCAGCTCCTCAGGGCCGTGCACCTGACCGTTCGTCCCACCAGGCAGGTGGGAAGGAGTGGGCCTGCAAGGCCGCCGCTCAGACCCCGCAGGCCTGGTGCTCTGCCCGGGAGGCAGGCAGCTTGGCCGGACCGCCTGCTCCTCCCCAGAGCCGTCCTGGAGCTGGAGAAGGTGGGAAGCCATGTCATCCAGCGTCTAGTCCTGAGGATTCCGTTCACTAGCTGTCACGTCGTCTGCTGCTGACCTTGGACCATGGACACAGGCCTGTGAGGGATGCCGCCCGGCCTGGGCCCCTGTGTGCAAGTCCCTTCCCGGTCACAACCACACGTCACCAGTACCTACTACTGTGAAGTCGGCTGTGCTGTTTCCCACTCGCTTCCAGCTCCCGCCTCCAGGGGGCGTGTGTCCTGGTCCAGCCAGGCCCTGCCCGCTCGGTCCCCGGGTGGAGCTGGGGTTAGCACCCGTGGGGCCCTTAGATGCCGGGTCCCCCTGCATATCGCCCTCCCCGACCTTTTTCACGCTCACCTCCCCGTGTCGAGTGCGTAGCCAGGTCTGTGGCGTCCCAGAAGAGGCCAAGTCCCCGGCCAGCGCATCTTAGCCAGGACGCTGCTCCCGCTGCCCAGCGGCTCCTGGGATGCTGTTGCCGTGGGCACTTCCTGAGGCGGCACGGTGTGCAGCCCCAGCGAGCCCGTGGGCGCCAACCCAGCAGCTGCCTGCCCCCACCCCCACCCCAGGCCTCTGCTGGGGCTGGCACCTGCTGGGGGTTCTGGTTTTTACTTTTTTAATGTGAGTCGGAGTCTTTGTAATTATTGAACCACCGTGAGGACATTTTGAACAATTTACCTGTCAATAAAGCAGAAGACGGCAGTTTTAAAGTTCCCGTGGTTTGCCTGAGTGTCCGGGCGCTGGGAAAGCGCCTCTGTCGTTCCCATCCGTGTGGCAGGCCTGGCCAGGAGGGTCTATTTCCCCCAGGGCAGGGCATGCCTAGTGGGTTGGGGGGTATGCCTTGCAGAGCCCCCAGGAGTTCAGTGACAGGACCTGCCACAGGCAGTACCAAGCTAGCCAGCACTGCAGCCTAGAGCTCCCATCTGGTCCTCCAGCAAGGCTGCCGCCTCCGCCTCCAGTGTGTCCCTTAGCACCCAGGCCCTACACACTGTGGCCGGGCCACAGTGGGGAAGGAACTGGAGAAGTTCTAGGAGCTCTGTCTGCAGAGTTCTGCCCCAGGGGGTTCACACCCTATTGGCTCCCACTGTGTGGGCCAGTCACATGGCCCTGCCCTCCCACGGAGCAGACTGCAAGTCTTCCCGGCTGGTGCAAGGAGGCTAGGGTTAGGGTTGGGGGGGTTAGGGTTAGGTTTATTAGGGTTAGGGTTGGACCTGTGTTAGAATTAGGGTTACAGTTAGGGTTGGATGTGGGTTAGGATTAAGGTTGGGGTTAGGGTTAGAGTTGGATCTGAGTTGTTAGGGTTAGGAATGTAGGTAGGGTTGTACCTGGGTTAGTGTTAGGGTTATCCTGGGTTATGGGGCGTGGCTAGTGTCTGGACAGGTTGAAGCCTTGGACTAATGCGAGGGCACAGTCCTCTCGTGGCCACGTGCAGGTCCTAGCGTGGAGGGCAGAGCCCTCCCAGCACAGTTACAGCCAACAGCTATGGCTGTGAACTTGAGCCTGTGGTCCGAACACGTGGCCCCACCTGCCTGGGTGATGTTGGCCTGACAGCGCTCAGGTGCATGTGGTTGAGGATTGAAACCACGAGAATGATGTAAACAACTTGCTCATGCCTTTCCTCGGCCTCGCGGCATCTGCTCTAAAACAGACACGGCTTGTGGGCGCGGGCGCTGTCCATCAGAGGAGAGCGTCCCACCGAGACCCAGCTTTCATTCTCGTGTCTTTTCTAAGCCTTTCATCGCCCCCACTCAGGGCCACTGAACCAAGCTGAGCTGGCATGAATATGCCATGGCCGTGCCGGCTCCCCACACTGGGTTAAGGTTAGAGGTAGGTTAGGTTTAGACCTGGGTTAGGGTTAGAATTGGACCTGAATTAAGGTTAGGGTTAGGAATGTCGGTAGGGTTGGACCTGTGTTAGGGTTAGGGTTAGACCTGGGTTGGGCCTGGTTTAGGGTATTATTGTTGGACCTGGGTTAGGGTTATCATTAGGGTTATATGCCAGTTAGGGTGAGGACTAGTTTTAGGGATAGGGTTAGGGTTAGGATTGGACCTGGGTGAGGGGAGGGTTAGGGTTATCATTAGGGTTATATGCCGGTTAGGGGTACAGTTAGGGTTAGATCCTGGCCCCTGGTGTGATGTCTGCCACAGGAGGTCAGGGCAGTTGGCCTGCGTCTGGCACAGGCACTGAGTGTCTGCCATTTAAAAAATGAATTATTACATGTTGCAGCCGGAAGCATGGTGGTGCCCACACGTTGAGCCAGTGCCAAGAGTGGCCAACCAGCTACTCGGGGCAGCGTGGAGCGGTGTGGGCAGCCTCTCATCCCGGCCAGGCCAGCCAGGTGGGCAGGTGCTGTGTGTGGACCCAGGTGCTGGGCCACTTGGTCGTGCAAGTTCACACACAAGCAGTGAGTGGCTGCTGCTCTAGGAGGTGCGGGGGGGGGGGGGGGGGTCCCCAGAGCCACCCTCAGAGTGGAGAGGGCAAGGCCTGGCCTCGCAGGGACAGACACGCCGCCCCCAGCTGCTCCCCCTCTCCCCTACACAGCCGCTTGAAAGGGACACGGGTTTCGGGTGCCCATCCCTGCCCCTCACCAGTGCCTCCCCTTCCCGGGTCCTCAGCACCAGGGCAAACCTGCCCTCCTGCAGGCGCCACCAGCCGACAGGCAGCCTGAGGCCTGCAGGCCGTTCACTGTCCTCGGCGGTGGCCAGGCGGCCTGTGGCCGGCTCTGAGGACCCCCCTGCGTCCCTGCAGGCGCCCTAGCTCCCACCAGTACAGCAGGACGCAGGTGCAGGAAACCCTTTATTGGCGCGGGGCTGGCAAGGGGCAGGCATCCCCGAGGCCTTGACCCCCCGCACCCGGCCAGGGGCACAGGGCGGGGAAGGGGTGCGTTGACGGCAGGTCACCTCCCAGCCCCTCAGGCGTCCGTCTCGGTGGCGGTGAACAGCGGGTTGACGAAGTAGCTCTGGCTGGTGCTCTCGGCGGCCGCCATGGGAGCAGGTGCCGTGGGTGCAGGTACCGGGGGCTGTGGGGTGCAGGCAGGGCGTCGGGCGTGGAGCCGGCCACGGGGAGGCCCCGCCCCAGCCTCCGGCCACGTACCTGCTCCACGGAGCCTGCCACATCGAACACGGGGTTGTGGAAGCCCAAGGGCGTCTCGTCGTGCCTCCTCCACCTACAGATGGGAACCCCGTGAGCCCCGCGCACCTGAGCCCCCTCCCCCGCGCACCTGAGCCCCCTCCCCCCCACATACCTGAGCCTCCCCGCGCGGTGCAGCAGCAGCGCCCCCGCCGGCAGCACCAGTAGCAACAGGAACAGCGCAGCCGCCAAGCCGCCCGCGAGCCCCACGCGCGACCCCGGCCGGGGCAAACCGTCCCCGACGGGCGCGCCCGACTCCCGGAAGGTCGCCGACAAGATCCCGAGGGTCTCCCCTGCCGCGAGAGCCGGGCTCAGTCTCCCCCGGGCCGGCGGGCGGGCGCGCGTGGGTACAGGGCTGGGCCGAGCCGCGCTCACCGTGCTCCGCGACGTCCGCCAGGAGGGCCCGGGCCAGCCGCCCCGCGCCGCCCGTCTCGGGCCCGGGCTCCGCCAGCACCACCTGGATCTCCGTGTCGGCCTCGCCCAGGGCCTCGCGGGGCTGGGGCGGGCGCGGCACCGCGGACACGGCCACCTGCAGCGCCTGGTACTGGGGCTGGGGGAGGGCACAGGGTCGGCCCGGGAATGCGCCCCTGGGACCTGCGGGGACGCGGCGCGGGGGGCGACGGCACATGGCGCCCCGGGGTGAAGCATGGGCGCGCCCCGAGGAGGTGAGCGGGCTCTAACATCCCGGACGGGGAGGCTCGGGCGGGGCGGGGCGGGGGTGCCCGTTACCAAGGTCAGGAAGTCGCGCAGCAGCCGCGCCCGGTACCGCGCCAGGTCAAAGGCAGGGCCATGGGTCAGCGACACGACGGCTCCTGCAACCGCGGAGGAGGGGTCAGCGCGGCGCCCGGGACCCACGGGGGGGGGGCAGCCGCCCAGCGCGCAGGGGCCGGGAGCGCTCACCGCAGAGGGCGCAGCATTGGCCCTCGGGCCGGAGCGCGTCGCGGCAGGCGGCCTGGGGACAGCGGCCGCCCGAGGGCCGGAGCAGGGCCTCGCACACCCAGGTCTGCACCTGGACGCGGGAAGCGGCTCAGCGCCGAGGGACGGGCAGCCCGACCCGGCGCCTGCCCCTCCCGCGGGGTCCTCGCCGCCCGTGGGCGCCCTCACCTCGGTGTTGCCGCAGACGCAGCCCGACGGGGCGGCGCAGGCCTCGGGGCGCACGCGCAGCGCGCCCGGCCCGTGGAAGCGCAGGCGGCCGGCGCGTGACGCCAGGAAGTCAGCCAGGTCCTCGTCGCGCGTGAACTTCTGCGGGGCCAGTCACAGCGGAGTCGGCCGAGTGGTCGGGACGCGCGTCCAGGCCGCAGGGGTGGGGGCGCCCGGGGAGGGGCCCGAGTCCCACCCCGCAGGCCCCTCACCTGGCCCAGAGCCGAGACGCTGCCCACGCGCAGGGCGGGGGCGCCCGGGCCGAGGCCCACCCGGAAGGACGAGTCCGGCGGGAAGACCACGTCATCGTGGCGGCAGGGCACGCGCTCGACGTCCAGTGAGAAGAGGCCGCGTGGCGCGTCCTCCGAGCGCCACAGGCGCGGGTCGAGCCATGAGAAGCGGTCGGGGTCGAGGAAGCGCGCGGGGCCGCCTGCACGAGGGGCCCGTGTCCCGAAGGCCCGCGGGGGACACGCCCTGCGCAGGCTCAGCCAGACCCCGCCCCAGACACCCCCACGCGGGCCGCGTCCCGGCTAAGGCCACGCCCTGAGGCCACGCCCCCACGGGGCGGTCCTCTGCCTGGCCCCGCCCCCAGACACGCCCCACGCGGACCGCGTCCCGGCTAAGGCCACGCCCAACTGGCCACGCCCCCACTGGGCGGTTCTCTGCCTGGCCCCGCCCCCAGACACGCCCCACGCGGCCGCGTCCCGGCTAAGGCCACGCCCCGAGGCCACGCCCCCACTGGGCGGTCTTCTGCCTGGCCCCGCCCCCAGACGCCGCAGGGGGGCCGCAGGGGAGCTCACCGGGGCCGCAGTCCGGGTCCGCGCTGGCGGCAGCCGCACGGAATCCTGCCCCCGAGGCCAGG
Source organism: Murina feae (assembly GCA_004026665.1). NCBI lineage: Eukaryota > Metazoa > Chordata > Mammalia > Chiroptera > Vespertilionidae > Murina > Murina feae. Next base: position 19,532 of record PVJC01027626.1, read on the forward strand.
ACGAACTCCCCGTCCAGAGGCAGCAGCTGCAAGAAGCGCTGCTGAGGATGGACGCGTGGCGCCCAGGCCGCCCCCGTGTCCCAGGCCAGGGGCGGGCAGGTGGGCACTGGGGCTCCCGCTCCAGCAGAGTGTCCGAGGGGCAGGGCCGCGGGCCCAGGAGCCCAGCCACCCGGAGGCCTGGGAGCTCCGAGGGTTTGGGGCAGGCGTCCTCAAACTAGGGCCTGCGGGCCACATGCGGGTGTTTTTGCTGCCGCTGCCTGTCCTGCTTAAAATAAATTATGTGCAGTGTGCATAGGAATTTGTTCATTTTTTTTTTTTTTTTAACTATAGTCCGGCCCTCCAGCAGTCTGAGGGACAGCGAACTGGCCCGCTTTTTAAAAAGTTTGAGGACCCCTGGTTTGGGGTGATATTGGTCCGGGCCGCTGCCCCGCCTGTCACCCCTGAGGGGACTGCGCAAGCCAAGGGCCATGGGTCCCAAGAACCCACGTGCTGGGAAGCCCCACAGCCCCTGCCGACCCGTTCACCACCATGGGCGTCAGACCACAGCCCAGGCCTCAGGTGTCAGAGGAAATACAGCCGCCGGAAGGCCAGGAGCCAAGGACTGACGGGCCCTCCCCTCCCTTCCGAGCCAGATCCTGCCCCTCCTCCTGTTGACCCTTCTCGGGCAGCCTCCTGCCCCAACTTGCTGGGCAGGTCCTGCCGTTCAGCTGTTCCCAGGCACCACCGGGAAGCTGGCCCCTGGGGTGGTGGAACGTGAGGTCCCAGGCCAACTACCTCCACACCTGAGGGTGCAGCCCCCTGTCCGCAAATCAACACGCCCACAAGCCAGGGTGAGCCTGGGGCAGGGGCGGTGCGCGCCCGGTGCCGCACCCTCACTTGTGTAAAGAACCGAAGGGAACAGTATAAACGTGGAAAACGTGACACTCGAAAGGAAGAGCACAGCTGGTGAGAGAAACACGAGTCTCCGTGCAGCCGCAGGACACCAGGCACCTGTCCTGACGCCAGGAACTGTCCTGACCCCAGAAGGCAGCAGGGAAGGCCTGAGAGGGACCTGCCCCCACCCTCCCTTGTCAGGACAAGCTCCCACGCAGGATCCAGATGGAAGGGTCAAGTTTCAGATGCAAGGGGCCGGGAGGAGAGAGAATATCTGAAGAAACAGCGAAGGCGACTTTTCCAGATTTGGAGAAAGAAACCAGATTTCTGGAAAGGCCTCATGAACAGCCTGTGGGAGCTAAGGCAAGTCACACCCAGACACGGGACAGCAGGCTGGGCCCAAAGACAGAGCGCATCCTAGAGAAAAACCAGAGAGAAAAACCTGGGCTTCAGAGAGAAAGACCAGGTCACGGGGGAAGGAAAAATAATCAGAAATCAGTCTCTCAGCAACAACAATGGATTCAAAAAGCCAATGGAATCATATATATATCCTAGAGGCCCGATGCATGAAATTCGTGCAAGCTTAGGCCTTCCTCCCCCAGGCTGCCAGCACCAGCTTCCCTCTGGCATCCGGGACCCAGGCTTCCCTCGCAGCCCCAGCTTCGACTGGAAGGTCATCGGTCTAATTAGCATATTACGCTTTTATTATTATAGATAGGAAAAGAACTTTTCACCTAGAATTTTATATCCAGATAAACTCGCATTCAAATTCGAGAGCATAAAAAAGTGCCCTCGGGCCTAAAAGACATCAGAAGGTTGCAGCACAGGGACCCACCCTGATGGGAAAGGAGAGCGGGAAGGGGCCCAGGGCTGTGAAGAGATGGGGAGTGGGGGTGAGATCCGTTGGTGATGCTTTTTTAAAAGCTGGGACTGAGCTGTGATGGGGAAGGGGGGTGCCAGAGGAGCGGCATGCACTGCACAGCTCACTGGCAAGGGGAGAAAGGGACAGTGAAAAGCTTGAGAAATCCAAGGTCCACCAGACAACCCACATGAAGTCTGTCCATTGCTGAAAAGTTTAAAACATCCAATTATACAGCCAATAGAGAATCAGAACAGGCTAGCAAGCACTAAAGATATTAAAATGTTGGTCAAAGACCTAGTTTCAAAATACCCAGTCCAAATGTTTTTACAGGCAAAGTATACCAAGCTCTCAATTACTTCTTCTTACAGAAATGGTTATGGGAACCAGAAGGAGTGGAAACTGCCCAGTCCATTGTATGAGGCCGCGGTCATCTCATTTCCAAAACCAGATGAAGGACATTCCGAGATAAGAAGTTCAGGCTCACTTATAACGGATAGGCAGAAGTCCTAGATGAAGTGCTGGTTGGCTAACAGCAACAGTGTGTTTTGAAAAGACATGTTCGGCCCAGCCGTGTTGCTCAGTGGTTGAGTGTCAACTCATGCACCAAGATGTCACCAGTCCCACCACCGGTTCGATTCCCGGGTCAGGGCACGTGCCCAGGCTGCAGGCCACACCCTCGCTAGGGAGTGCGCAGGAGACAGCTAATGGATGTGGATGTTGATCTCTCTTTGATGTTTCTCTCTCTCCCTCACCCTTCCTCTTCCTCTAAAAATCACTAAAAACATTAAAAAATACAAATACATGGAATGCGGGAAAGCAGCCTGGTAGGTGTGTATGCCGGTGCCCCAGCAGGTGGCAGCGAGAGCCTTGTGCTGGGAAAGGCAGTCTGGCAGAGGGAAGTCGAGAGGGCGCGTTTGGAGAAGTGGCACCTGCACCCCAGGCAGGAGGACAGTCTGGCCAGGATGGCTCAGCCTCAGAAGGCCTCTCTAACAGGCTGAGTAACCGAGGGAGAGAACTCACATCTCATCCACGCAGGAAAAGCCCCCAAAGCCAACAACCTGCTTGTGATTTTCAAGTACTGCTGGCAAACTCACTCTGGCACAGTGGGCTAGAGCGTCAGCCCCCACCCGCCAAGGCCGTGGCTTGATCCCGGGTCAGGGCGCACACAAGCAGCAACCAGTGAAGGCGGGACAACAAATCCATGTTTCTCGCTCTCAAATCAGCTTTAACTTTTCAAACTGCTAGCAAACTAGCCGTGGGACGGGATTTCTACAACTGGATAGTTTTTGTACCAAACCCGACAGCAAACTGGGCAAAGGGTAAGAACGGGAGGGCCACGGGGGCCCAGGAGGAAGAAAGTCACAGGAAGAGGCTCCCAACCTGAGAAACACACATTAAACCCGGTGTGTGTGTGTGTGGGGGGGGGGGCGGGGAGTTGGGGGGCTAAGCGCTGTGGAGGAGGGCTGTTCAGCTAGGGTGGGAGGCCCCTCCACCCTCCCACGGGGACTCCTGGGCCATCGCCCCTGTCCCTTAGCCCCTGACTGTTCCCACCCCCCTGGGCCTCCGATAAGGCTGCAAGGATCCAGCAGCCCGGCCCCCCAAGTCCCAGCCCCGCTCCCGGCCCCAGCCCCGTGTCCCCGCCCCGCCCCGTGTCCCGGCCACGCCCCCGTGTCCCAGCCCCGCCCCGCGGCCCCGCCCCGTGTCCCGGCCACGCCCCCACATTCCAGCCCCGCCCCGCGGCCCCGCCCCGCCCCGCCCCGCGGCCCCGCCCCGCGGCCCCGCCCCGCCCCGTGTCCCGGCCACGCCCCCGTGTCCCGGCCCCGCCCCGCGGCCCCGCCCCGTGTCCCGGCCACGCCCCCGTGTCCCGGCCCCGCCCCGCGG
>PVJC01027627.1:0-23112 GCA_004026665.1 Murina feae
GTCATAGTAGCAAACCATCTAGTTCAAGATTCTACCCTAGATAGAATCACTTGCTGTCTCTGTTTTTAACGATGTAAATGTTGCCCTGAATGGTGTGGCTCAGAGGTCAGAGCATCAGCCCACACACTGAAAGGTCACCGGTTCAATTCCCGGTCAAGGGCATGTACCGGTATTGCGGGTATGCTCCCCGGCATGTGTGAGAGGCAACCAGTCTGTGTGTCTCTCTCACATTGATGTTTATGTTTCTCTTTCTCTCTCACCCTCTCCCCCTCCCTTCCTCTCTCTCTAAAAAGCAATGAAAAAAATATCCTCAGATGAGGATTAAAAAGACAAGTAAATGTAATAGACATCATAAAATTTATAAAGCAAGCTTAGGTATAGCACAGGTGAAAAAAGTCATTAAGGCTTGCACAGACTGCTGAGCTCCACCCCGGGCTAGAGGGCAGGGCAGAGGAAAGTAAAGAAGTCACACTTACTGCTTTGTTTACTTTACTATTTCCATTTGGTTCTTGTTTGGTACTTCTCATTTTCATCCCTTCTGTAGAAGGAAAAAAAAAGGAGATTGGCTAATTATGTCAATATAAGCAATGATCACAAAAATGGATTCAGAGCTTTATTTTAAGCTTACTGTCATTGAATTATACAACAGATGCTTCTCTATCTTTACATTTATGCTGGGAAATTCAAAGCCAAATTTTTAGCTCATCTCTGGTAAGTAAATTGAACATTTAATAATCAATTATTTACAGAATTTACCATAGCTTCATCTTAAGATTCAAGCCCTTATTTTTGCTTCTCCCTAACTTCACACTACACAGGTGTAAAATAATAAACAATGTGATTACATCAAAGTATCTTGATTTTGATATTCAAAATGTAAGCATGTTTGAACTGTGTGGGTTCACTTATATGTGAAATTTTTTTCAATAAACACAGTATATGTATTTTTTCCTATGATTTTAATAATACTGTCTTTTCTCTAGCTTACTTTATTGTAAGAATATAGTATTTAATACATATAACATATAAAATACGTGTTAAATGACTTCATGTTTTCAGTAAGGCCTCCTTCCAGTCAACAGTAGGCTATTAGTAGTAAAGTTTTTAGGGAGTCAAAGTTATACATGAATTTTCAGTTGCATGGGAAATCAGCACCCCTAACCTCCATGTTGTTCAGGGTCAACTATACTTACTTTATTCTATTTCTAAAAACCAGAAAAAAATATTTCAAATACAAATAAAAGGTAAATTTTAACACTACCAAAGCTTTCTTTCAGCATAGGTTCCTTTTGTTCATCCTCTTCCTCTTCCTCAGACAAAGGTGAAAAGGCAAACCTGAGAAAACAAAGGTAGAACATAAGGGAAAAATTAGAAAACTGCACCAGTTGCTCCCAAGTAGTCATTCATAAAATCAGTTAACTGAATAATAAAATAATTCTCTCCCTTCAGAAAGCTCTCAATTGCCTGTATTAGCAAGGGAGAAGCAGGAGAGTACCATATTTATAAGTGCAGGCTCAGCTACATGCTACCCATGACTTTAGACATGTTACTTATTCTTTGTTCTCTCTGTGCACCTCCCGTTTTCCCATCTGTAAATGGGGATAACAGAACATTACTCAGAGGTGTTCTTTGCAAAGTAAATAAGTCACTTTAAAAAGTACTTAAAGTAATATCTGACACACAGTAAGCATTTAAAAAATCTTCATTTACAAGCATACATATCATCCAGAGGTAAGTAAATTCTCATGTAATTTAAAATCTCAGCCTTCAACTAGGTAGTTGAGATGGAAGTTCTGATCTTGTGTGTTTCAGGTAATTTAAAATCTGTTTCCAAGTGTGGAAATGGGAAGATGAAGGCCTAATGAGATACATCTCAGATATCTTTCCTACACAGCTTCCAAGAGACTCAGCAGACAGGTCATTCCTAGAATGCTTTATCTTTGAACTTGCTCTGTACTTACTGTTGCCTGTTACTTTCATTTACCTTGTCTTTAAATATCCCTTCTGTGATTAAAAGAGAAAACTCTATAAATGAGGAATAATAGGGAACACCTGTAACATGTTAAAGGCTAACTAACAGAATTTCACAGTCGATATCAACATTAATGATGACCTGGAAGCACTTATTTTAAAGTGATAAGATGAGGAGGTCCACTCTCATTGCCTCAATTCAATAGCCTAGCCAACACAAATATCAGAAATGAAGCAAGATTATTTGGAAAGGAATAACATTATCATTAGTTTAGCTAATAACCAATCTACTGAGAAAACCTAAAAATTATCAGCACTAACAAGGTAATGTAGGAGAGTGGATGGATATGATAAATATATAAAAGCCCAAAGCCTTCCGATATATTTGGGAAAGTCATATGTATTATTTTTAAAGTATGTATCCTAAGAGTCATAAAAACTTTCAAAAACATTTAAATAAAATTATAAAATGTAACTGAAGAATTGAAAGAACTAAAAAAAAAAAGATGGACATATACCATAATCAAACATGGAATTAAAAAGATTCTCTAATTAATTCATTGATTCAAATAAATTCCAATAAAAATCCATTAAGGTTTTCCTAGAATTAAAAAATCAAGGTAAATTTTTATTGAGGAGCAAAAGATCCAACAGCAAAGGACATTTTAAAAAAGGAGGGCATGGTTTAGGCCCTCCAGATACTAAAGTGTGCTACTGATGCAAAATCAGAGCAACTGAAGAGAACAGAAAACCTATAATGAAACAATTCTTGATAAAGGGAATCTCAATTATGAAATTTGTAAAATATTATAAAATAACTATGACTTCATCTCAAGCTAGGAAAGCATGTCTTAAATAAGACACAAAGTATACAATCCCTGAGGGGAAAAACTGAAAAATTTGAGTCCCTATTTTCAAGTTTTTCTACAACCAAGAACACCATTAAAAAGTTTAAAGTTAACCAATAAACTCTAGGTACAGTTAATAGTTATAAGTGTGATGGAGGAAAAACTAGGCAAAGGAATACTGAAATGTATAAGAATTGATGTACAAGAGTATTTAAAACATCACTGTACCTTATTCCTATTTTTATTTTTATTTTTTTAAATTCTTTGGGAAAAGTTAGGGTTTCAATGTATCTTTCTTAGATCTATACCTAGAGATTTTCAGTTTCCGCTGTTAACATAACTTTTGTTGTCAATGTTGTTGTTATTTATTTCTATGTCTCTGGTTCTATTTTCTTTTTGGCCCTTATTGATTAAGATATTACAAATGTGACTGTATCCTCTTAATGTCCCCTCATCCCCCAACTCCTGCCCTCACCCCTTGTTGTCCACATCCATCGCTTATGCTTATATGCATACATATGAGTCCTTTGGTTGATCTCTCCCCCTAACCTCCACCCTCCCCAACCTTCCCTCTGAGTTTTGAGCACCTGATTGATGCTTCTCTGTCTCTACATCAGTTTTTGTTCAACAGTTTATGTTGTTCATTATAATCCGCAAATGAGTGGGAGCATGTGATATTTATCTTTCTCTGACTGGCTTTTTTCTCTCAGCATAATGCTCTCCAGCTCCATCCATGCTGTTGCAAATAGTAGGAGTTCCTTCCTTTTTACAGCAGCACAGTATTCCATTGTGTAGATGTACCATAGTTTTTTAATCCATTCATCTGCTGATGGGCACTTAGGCTGATTACAAATCTTAGCTATGGTAAATTGTGCTACTATGAACATAGGGATTCATATAACCCCTCTCATGAATGTTTCTGGTTTCTTGGGATATATTCCTAGAAGTAGGATCACAGGGTCAAATGGGAGATCCATTTTTCGTTTTTTGAGGAAACTCCATACTATTCTCCACAGTGGCTGCACCAGTCTGCATTCCCACCAGCAGTGAACAACAGTTCCTTTTTCTCCGCATCCTCTCCAGTATTTGTCATTTGTTGTTTTGTTGATGATAGCCATTCTGACAGGTGTGAGATGGTATCTCATTGTCGTTTTGATTTGCATCTCTCAGATGATTACTGACTTTGAGCATGTTTTCATATGTCTCTCAGCCTTATGTATGTCCTCTTTCGAAAAGTGTCTATTTAGGTCCGTCGAAAAGTGTCTAAATAGGTCCGTTGCCCATTTTTTGATTGGGTTGTTTATCTTCCTTTTGTTAAGTTGTATGAGTTCCCTGTAAATGCTGGAGATGAAACCTTTATCAGAGATATCGCTGGCAAATGTTTTCCCATGCAGTGGGTTTTCTTGATGTTTTGTTGATTTCTTTTGCTGTGGAGAAGCTTTTTATTTTGATATACTCCCATTTGTTTATTTTCCCTTTGTTTCCATTGCCCTAGGAGCTGTGTCAGTGAAGAAATTCTTTCGGCATACGTCTGAGATTTTGCTACCTGTGGATTCTTTAATATTTTTATGGTTTACTGTCTTACGTTTAAGTCCTTTATCCATTTTGAGTGTATTTTTGTGTATGGTGTAAGCTGGTGGTCTAGTTTCATTTTTTTGCATGTGTCTGACCAAATTTCCCAGCACCATTTATTGAAGAGACTGCCTTGGCTCCATTGTATGGTCTTGCCTCCTTTGTCAAATATTAATTGAGCATAGTGGTTTGAGTCAATTTCTGGGTTCTCTATTCTGTTCCATTGGTCTATATGTCTGTTCTTGTGCTAGTACCAGGCAGTTTTGAGAACAGTGGCTTTGGAATACAGCATAATATCTGGTATTGATATCCCTCCTACTTTGACTTCTTTCTCAGGATGGCAGCAGCTTTCTCAGGATGGCAGCAGCTATTTTAATTCCAGATGAATTTTTGGAGAGTTCTTTCTAGATCTGTGAAATATACTGTTGGTATTTTAATGGGGAGTGCATTGAATCTATAGATTGCTTTGGGTAATATGGACATTATGATGATGTTGATTCTACCAATCCATGAACACGGCATGTTCTTCCATCTGTTTATGTCTTCCTCTATCTCCTTTTTTAATGTTCTGTAGTTTTCTGAGTACAGGTCTTTTTCGTCCTTGGTTAAGTTTATTCCTAGGTATCTTAATTTTTTTGGTGCAATGGTAAATGGGATTTTTTTTTAAATTTCTCTTTCTGAAAGTTCACTATTGGCATATAAAAATGCCATAGATTTCTTGGCATTAATTTTGTATCCTGCTACATTGCCAAATTCACTTATTAGGACTAATAATTTTTTTAATGGAGTCTTTAGGGTTTTCTAAGTACAGTATCATGTCACCTGCAAATAATGACAATTTTACTCTTCTTTTCCAATTTAGATGCCTTTTATTTCTTCTTGTCTGATCACTTTGGCTAGCACTTCCAGTACTATGTCGAATAGGAATGGTGAAAGTGGGCATCCCTGTCTTGTCCCTGTTCTTAAGGGAAATGGCTTTAGTTTTTGCCCACTGAGTATGATGTTGGCTGTAGGTTTGTCATATAAGGCTTTTATTATGTTGAAGTATGATCCCTCTATTCCCACTTTGCTGAGAGTTTTTATCAAGAAAGGGTGTTGGGCCCTAACCAGTTGTCAGAACTGCAAGGGACCTCAGATCAGTTGGTTCAATTCCCCCATATTATACAAAGAGGAAATTAAAGCTCAGATTGGTGAAGAGAGGCAGCATGCCAAAAATCACAATGCAAATTAATAGATCAGCTGAGACAGGAACTTAATTCTCCTGATTCCAGACCTAGTGAATGCTCCTCCTTCCATTGTATGACATGACCCTGACACTGACACCCACTGCACCACCCTTATTTGATAACACCATCATTCAATGGTTTAGCAGTGTAAATAAGAACCTCTGGTTGTTTGCAGATGGTCGCCAGAGAACCATGATGACAAAGAGGATCATGGAGAACAGCAACCGCCAGATGGCATCGTCCACCCACAGCTCCCGCCAATCCTACCGAAGAGGAAAAAGTATAACATGTATTACATTATCTTATCCCTTTGTTCAGAAGTCCTATGGCATAGAACAAGGATCACTTACTTATTAATTCAACTTATATTTACTAAGAGCCTGCTATGTGCTAGGTACTGTGCTAAGTGACTGGAATACAAAAGTGAAGAAACAGAGTTTCTTCCCTTGTAGTATTTACTATTGTTAGAAAAAGGCACCAACTAGCTAGCTAAGGTTGCAGGTTCAATCCCCAGTCAGGGCACATACAAGAATCAACAAATAAATGCATAAATAAGTAAGTGGAACAAAAATTGATGTTCCTCTCTCTCTAAAATCAATCAGTACATTTCTTTTAAAAAGGCACCAACCAGCCCTGCTGGTATGGCTCAGCAGTTGAGTGTTGACCCAGGAACCAGGAGGTCACTGGTTTGATTCCTGGTCAAGGGTTGTGGATGAACCCCGGTGGGGGGCGTGCAGGAGGCAGCCAATCGATGATGTTTCTCATCAATGTTTCTATCTATCCATCTCCCTTACTCTCTCTAAAAATCATTAAGAACATATTTTAAAAAATACAAAGAATAAAAAGACACCAACTGTAGAGCACTTGTGTTTCATTAGCGCTCTGAGAATCTTTGGAGAAGGGTTTTTATACAAGGTAAGAAAAAGTAACATTAGATGGTTACTTTTTATAATTTTCATATTAATTAATTTATTTTTACCAAAATGGAGCCTTTGCACCTCCAAAGAAATTGGCCACAATCTTTGTGCTCAGATATTAGGAGCATGACTTATACTCAGATTAGCATTATTCATATACACTTAATGTTTAGGATTCTGAATTTCTTGAGAATTTTTAGTTAAGATAAGATTGGGTTATAACAGACTGTGGTTTATCACTTACAAAATTTTCCCCCACCATTGGGATAATTACGTCCCCCGCCTCTAAAACAAAACAAAAAATCCTACCATATCAAGAGCCATAGTAATACAGAATTCTTAGGAGGAGGGAAGCATTCTAACACTCAGGGTAGAGTCCTAACCCTAATTTCTTGTAGGGTGTGAACCTTACCATTGTCATCAACATGGCTATCTGTGTATGAAACAATACACTATTCATAAATGCATGTATTTATAACTCACCGATTGACAAGTCACTATCCTGAACTTCATGGTTGTCCAGATGATAAACACAATAGATGCTAACAGGAAATGAAAAATCTAGTCAGAATATGAATACTGGTTTACATCCCCAATTACATTCTCTGGTTAAGTGAAATCTCACACATCCCTAACACCCAAAATATCACAATCATTTTTTATCAAGTGATTTTAAAAATTTTACTCAATGCACATTTCCTTCACAACTACTATAAGCAAGGCCCACAATCTTGTCAACCCTTTCTGTACTTAAAGACTAATCTTACCATCTGGTTACTTCAGTAATCCTCATAAATTGGAAAAGAAATTGAAAACATGGCATTTCCCAGCATTACCAACATACAGTTTGTTTCCCCCTTCCTTCATCCTTAGTATAAAAATGGTAGCTTTTCTTTGGCTGGTCAGGAGGGAAAAAAGATTGATAAAATTACTGCCAGACAGAGTTGTTGGTTCGAATCATAGGCCAGACCTCCCATTTCTGGTACAAGGGGCAAAAGGCAGGCAAATTAAATTAGCCTACTTTGTCTATGGTCTACCTAATGTCTGTGTTTTATGGATGCTTATGGCATATGTAAAAGCCAAATAATAGCAATAAACCCCATAGGTATTTAATAAAGCCAAATAAGCCAGTATTAATGTTTTCTAAAAGGAATCTAAATGCTATATAGCACTCAAGCCCATTTGCCTCAAGAAAAAAAATGCCTCTGAAAAAGAACGGAGACAGGAGAGAAATATATAAGAACTGAAATTATATATAATTGATTTTTAGCTATTATACTTAAAATAAGTGGTTCTCAATCTTTTTTGAACCACAGATCCCACTGAGAACTTGACAAAAGCTAAAACACAAAGACCCTTCCGCCAAGTGAAATGTACAAAACCTTCTAGATAATTTTAGAGAGCCCACCTATGGCCTCTCAGATTAAGAATATCTGTTTTAAAAGGATGGACGGCATTTAAGCAGTAGGAAGAAGCCAACACTTACCTGCCACTGCCATGATGAGGGTGTTGGTGAAATGTCGATACAGCGAGAGTTTTACAATGTTCCTCCGAAGTTTTAATAGCTTCATTGTTTGAGTCAGGCTAATAAATATGTGTTTGCAGGTCAAGGAAATCAACATTCAAATAAAACAATAAGCTAGTAAATTAATCCCCAAGTTTCTTTGAGAATCTGGGGTCATACTGTTAGAGCTTTGGGTATCCCAGAGGCCTGTACAGCTCTCTTATTCTCAGGGTCACAAACACCTCAAGCCTCACCATGATGACTAAGAAAGCCTTAATTTTTAATGAGATACTGAAGAGAATACAGAATCAGGATAAAATAAAAATGCAAAAAAGAAAAAATATAAAAGTGAAAGACCGGAAGAAGCTTTCTAGAGAAACAAAGATGAAAAAGAAAGACAAATGGAAGAAAATGAAATGAAAATGAGTATCAGACAAGGAAACAGACAAGTAACAGACAAATGAAAATGAGTAAAATCTCTTTTCCTTTAAGGTAGGTAGCTCTGTTTTCTACGTCTTAGAGAATCCAGTCTAGGATGTCATGAATACACTTATGCCAATAACCTCTCAGATTTCTACAGTTAGTCCCTTGTGCCATCAGCTGCCTGTTCAATTCTGAATTAACAGGACCATACAATTATAATTGGCTGAAAATCCCAGGCAAAAAGGCTCTAAAATCAGCAACTTTCTATTTTCAGAACATGATTCTCAAGTACAAGTTGCCACAGAAAGACAGGAGGGGAAGTGATGACTATCAAAGATGGTATCTGTGCTCATGTCCAACTTTGAGAATCAGCAGATATTAAAATACGTGAGTTGGACCTTAGTCTGCCCTGTGACAGAGACTTAGCTGCTCCCTATCCATTGGGTTAAATTATTGTATGGTCCAGTCCCTCTCTCCACGCCTCTCCATTCTTCCCAATATTCATAGAGGTTTACAAAGCACACCTGAAAGATACTGACCTAAAAAAGATTTGGCTATTTAAACCAAGACACTTCAATTTCAAACATTTTTGATATATGACAATCCACTCAAATTCACAAAATTACAATTTGGTTTACATTCAGTTTTTTATAACAGTCACAGTCTAGCAAGAAAATAATATTGCACAATATTGCACTGAATACACCACAACCAAAACAAATTTTGAAAACCCCCAAAAAGATTAAAGTCCAAAAACTTGAATCCTTTCTTCAACAGGTCAAGTCCCTAATAAAGAAATGTCTAATTTTAAGCAGCAGGAGAAAAAGATTATTCAAATATAAATATGTTGGTTATCTACTGGTTAACTTTGCCTATAAATGAATCAACATTTATTTTACAGTGGAAGTCTTCAGACAATGCCAAGTCAACTTTTGAATAAAGGTACAAAACACTTACCCTATAAGGGCTATTATAATCTGCTAAACCTCCATAGAATTTTAAGAGAGTCAAATCATTTTATGTATTCCTGAAATCAGATTTTAAGAATTAAAATATTTTCATCATTTTCAAAGAATTTAATAATTCCTAGAGGCTGAAAGAAAGAGCAAGAGCAGAGTAGTCAGTGATTGTAACACTAACTGGAGTGCACAAATAAGTCCAAAATCAAGGTAAAAAATGCTCATTTAAAAACAAAAAAAACCCAGAGCTTTTATCTTTGTTTCGCCCACAGTTACCAGCACTTTTCAAAATTAAAAACACACACAAAACTGCTTACCTGAGCTCTCAGATTTTTAAACTGAAATAGCCTAATCCCCGGATTAAGAAGTAATCAACAAAACTGGTAAAAACCCTTTGCAGAAAGATCAATGGAAACCCATATTCAAGGGGAGAAAATGGACCGCCATCACACAAGCCAATGAGAAGGATATCCACCAGCACAGGGCAGTGTCTAGGAAAGCCAAGGGGATAAAGGCCAAGGAAGCAAGATCAGTCTGGGCCTGCAGACAAAGAAAGAGAGGCGGTAAAAAGAGAGTCTAGAGATGCATAGAGAAGAGACCAGCACACAATTCGGCATTTATATAATCACATGGACTGGTTTTACATCTGAGCTGAAAGAAAGTAGGAATAACACTTGGCACCTACATCATTGTGCCCCTCTGACAAACCATCATGTAGAATATAATACTGTATTTCATGAAAACTGTCAATTACAATCTCAATACAATAAAACATGCTGCTAGCCTCCAACGAGCTCCTAGCATGCTAAAATCCACTTTAAATGACCACACCAAAAACGTTATGGTGATATAAGTCTCCATCTATCTTATCATTTCCTATCATTTTTATTTTGGCTACAAGTCTTAAAAGGCCCTTCTCATATTTAAAAGTATTACATCATTAACATACTAAGAATTATTGATTTCCTGAACTGTAATATAATGTAATTTTACAAAAAAGAGCTCACCTCAAAATAAGATATTAATACAAGTATTTGTCCTCCAAACTATGCTGCTTATTTTCACACACACACACATATCATGCTATTTAAATAACCCTAATTACCCAATTACCAAGGTATTATTAAAAGGATATCCATAAAATAATACAGGCATCAATTGTTGACAGGGCCAGGTTAACTAGCAAAGCCAAGGTATAAGCAAAATACTACAGCAGCGTAAGAAAGAAAACGCAATTGACAGAAGGTTAAAGTTGCTGAAAGTCTAAGAAAATTACATACAGAGATCAGTGTGATTTAAACATCTAATTTGCATTCAAAAGTGTTTTATTTAAGAAGCAATTTATAGCAAAACTAATTTAGCCCAGTTTACTTGAGGGAAATGTAGGGTTTATAAAGTCATTTTTAAATAAGAAAGTAAAGCAATGATCTAGGCCCACTTCTTCACATTAATCCAGCTCGAACATAAATTTCCTTATCACTTATCTCTCTCAGTGTTTGGTTTCCTCCCCTAAAAGGGCATAATTATGTAATTCTCAAAAATCACGTGAAATGTAGTTACATGTCAAGAAAGCCTTTGAAACTCAAGTGCTGGCTAAGCAAAAAGCACTGTCACTTTAAAACAAAAATTAGATTACCAGCAAGTGCATGATTACAAGGTTTGCCACTTATACAAGAATGGAATCACCGTCTGGAAAAACTAAACAAGTAGTAATTTGGGGATGGGTGGGAAAGTATTCATTCTGGTCACACATTGAATTTAAAGCTCTAATATAGATTAAAAAGAAAAAGTGAATTACAAATACATTTTAAAAATCAGAGCCCAAAGGTGACTTAGAGAAAATAGTAAAGAAGCCCACAGATATTCCCAATTCACCTTCTCAAAACAAAAACAGTTATGTCTGAACTGACCACAAAAACTTAGATTAAGCAGTACTGACCCCAGTAACTCTGAGGACCCCTTCCATGCCAGAGAACAAGAGATAAAGGGCTCCTGCCACCACAACCTTGTGAAGAGTGACTCCAAGGCGAGGCCTAAAGAGAAAGCAAAGAGATAAAGTTGAGTACAAATGTGACAAACTCATGTGGATAAATATAGGACAACAACTCAGTTGCGATAAGCCAAACGTACTCTGTAAAGTCACATGAGAGAGAAAAACTCAGAATTTAGGCTCTTAAAACAAGATACTGAACACTAGAATTTTAGATCAGACCCCCTTAAATCTACATTTAAAATTTTTTTCCCTACTGATCTTTAGAGAGGAAAGGAGAGGGAGAGAGTAAATCATCAATTATTCTCCACCCCAACCCTCCATACCTGCCTCCCACCCTGGATCAAGCCCAAAATCCAGTCATGTCCCTGACCAGGAACCGAATCAGCAACCTTTTGGCACGTGGGATGATGCCCAAGAGCCACATCGGCCAGGGCACTGCAGCATTTTTTAAAACATGTATTTTATTATAGAGAATTCTGAAACATATTCAACAGTACAGTAAACCCCTATATATCCATTACCCAGTCCTAACATCCTCCAGCCTCCAGCCAATCCTGCTCCAAGCAAACCCATTCAATTTCCATTCTCTCATGTCATCTGGAAACAAATCCTAGACATCCTATCTTCTTTTTGTCTATGTTTTGTATGTTTTAAACAGATAATTTTTTAAAGAAAAGAAATACCATTTTCAAACAAAAAAAATTTAAACGGCTTTTTAACATAATCAAATACCTTACTGAAGCTCATTAGATAATAGTACATTCTAGAGCTCAAATTCCAACAAAATACAAAAAATCTTTTAAGCAGCTTCTGCTTGAAGGAGGATCCTTGATATTCAAAATGCTACTGAATCAAAATCTGTATTTTAACAAGATCCCTGGATTATTGACGAGTGCATTACACACTAGAAAAGCTCTATATGGGCTGCGATTTTTCTTCACACTGGTGTATCTTAAAAAACCTACGGTATGTCTTGGCATATAGAAGGCACTGAAATATTTGTTAAATAAATTAAAAAATGTAACTCCCCCATTTCTCTAGTCTCATTTATATGAATGCGTTTTAAAAGCGAAAAGCTCCCATTTCTTTAGCCCACTTAAAACAAAACTCCTTGAATAACTGTCTATACCTGGCTAATTCCAACTCCTGTTCTATTCTTGCTTGAATTTACTCCAACCAAACTCACGCTACGCCCTACCACTTTGACCAAAACTATTCTTGCTAAGGTCACTATATCCTGCACGTAGTTAAATCCAATGGTTAAGTCTCAATCCTCTCTGACAAAATTATTCACTCTTTCTTTGAAAGTCTTCAGGCTTGCCTCCCACAGCTTTAGTCATCCTCCTTAACTTCCTAATTCTATTTTGTCTCACTGACTTCTAAATAATAGAAAATGTTCAAGGACTCAATCCTTTAACCTCTCCTCTAAATACATTTATACCCTTGGTGATCACATCCCATCTCATGGCTAAATAATGTCTACATCCTGATGACTTGCAAATTTTTATCTCTCCCCCTTACTTCCCTCATTGTATATCTAACTAAACTCTGAACTCCTAGTCTTGCGCCCACTCTAAACTTAATCCACCTAAGATCTTCCTGAACTCAGTAAATGTCAATTGCATCCTTCCATTTGTTCACACCAAAATAGTTGACATCATCCTTGATTGCGCTCTCTTTACCATCACACATTTGATCTGTCAGCAAAGTCCACTGCTCTACCTTCAAAACATATACAGAATATGACCACATTTTAGCATCTCTTCCTCTGGAGATATATATAGTTCCTTCACCAACTTGAGATCTTGGCCTAAATGTCTGTAAGTGAAGCCATCCTTGACCACCCTATTTAATATTTGCAAGCCCTACCTCCTGTCTAGCAGACTCTCTATACCTTCTGCCTGCTTTATGTGCTCCCTAGCACTTATCACTGACATATTACATATTTACTCACTAACTTCACCCATTTTCCCCAAATGTAAGCTCCAAGTCTTCTGCTTATTTGCTGTATACCCAGGGCCTAGAACAATGCTAAGGCACTTAATAAATATTTTTTTCAACAAATTTCTTTCCAGACTGTTACAGCAAGAATGCTCTTCCAATAAAAAATCTGATTTGCGAAATATTTTGGAAGAGTAAAGTCACTATAAGTTTACTATAAAAGTTTGGTGTTTCAATGTCATCTGCTACAATTGCAGGCTTTCCTATAAATGCTCCTTTAACTCTCAGCTATGAGATGAAACTAACATTTTTCCAAATTTTATAAACCGACAAAATTTCAGATACTTTTCTTATTTCAGAACTATTTTTTTTATCAATTGCTACAGGACTACTATGTTGGGAAGCTGCAATACTGTTTCAATTTAAGCAGTGTTTCATTTCACTTTTCCATACAGGTAGTGAATACTTACTTGACTATGCCATATCCCAGACTGACTATAATGACCAGGATTCGAGCCAGCGAACGTTTAAGTGCTGAAAGCAGCTCTGCAAGGATCAAGGCACCTTGGACTATGAGAAAGAAGAAAGGGGGGAACATGCTGTAAATCTAGGTTTGAGAAAAGGAGCAATTCTAGAACCAGAATATGGATTTCTAACATTCTTCAGAATAAGCACTGGTATTAGTTCTACTAAATAAAAAATACTTCTTCAATTTTTACAAGTATATAAACTGATATAATCTTACTCGTGTGAATAGCAATCTGGCTGGGTTCAATTTACCTTCCCTCCTCAACCCTCACTTCACTAAAACCTCAGCAGACTATTTTACCCTACGTGGACAGTTCACAGCAACTAGAAAATAGTCTCCTCATTTTTAAAAAGTGTGAAATATAGCTATCCACAGAAAAGTACAACACACACACATACACATACACATCATACACACACAGTTTTCAATTCATTTTCACATCTACTATTTTTCAAGCCCTTTCAAAGACCAGGGAAATACTTAATCAGTGTAACTTGTAACCAATAATTATCAATAATT
Source organism: Murina feae (assembly GCA_004026665.1). Taxonomy (NCBI): domain Eukaryota; kingdom Metazoa; phylum Chordata; class Mammalia; order Chiroptera; family Vespertilionidae; genus Murina; species Murina feae. The sequence goes on from PVJC01027627.1 coordinate 14,403, forward strand.
AAATGATCTGGAGAGAGAGAGAACTGAAGCTATCATAAAAAGCTTCAGTACAAAACAATTCTGTCATTATCTGTTCACCTTACTAAACTATAAGCACCTTCTTATTTTCTTGGTACTACTATATTTCACCAATTCTTAGATGTATCTCCACCCCCATTTTAAATCTTTAAAATCAAAGTGTCTCTTTTAATCAATGGCATCTTAAAATTAAAATCACAGTAGTTAGTTTCTTAGATGTATATAACAATGGTGCCTTAAAAATCAATGGCAATGAAATTCAATGATGTTAACAGTCTTTCCCAAAAGTCACTACTTTTGTGAATATATTTTAGTAGAATTATTTGTAAATCACTGAACCTGCAAGTTATAATATTAAAAACAAAAGTCACAATCAAAGTTATTCTAATAATTAAATAACTGGAAAGTTAAACCCACTTAATAACTGCTAACCTTAGGAAAAATTGTCACGTCTCACCTGCTGATCACTCACAAATTTGCATTTTTTGGTTACATACCAGATTCTCCTTTGTAACGGATGTTCTGAAATTCTGCATAGAAGACAGCTTTCTCAAGCATTCCCAGGAAGATGACGGCACCAATCCAAAACTGAATTCTCAGGAGATCTCTCCAGTAGCAGGCAGACCATGCCAGCCACAGAACACCAAACAGGACATACACAATACACATCACCATGAAAAACTGTCATAGAAGTGGGTAAGAGATAAAAAAAAAAAAGAGAGAGAGAGAATTAAGGCCAAGGGCCATTTTAGCATCAATACACACTCTTAACAAGATACATTTAAAAAAATGCATATCATACCTTCTACTTGTAAGATAATTATTTTATGTCTTTGAATACTCACACACAAAATAATTATCTCCTCTTAAGCAGAGGGAGTCTACCTAAGGGCCTGTTATTAATTGACTGCTCATCTGTATTAATTGAGCTTTTTCAGCTCACAATGTAAATATATAGAAATAAAGAGAACACTGAAGAAAAAAAGGTATGGCAAGGAAATGAAAGACAACCAAGTGGGAAAACTATAAAAGGGAATGCCCTGACCGGTTTGGCTCAGTGGATGGAGCGTCAGCCTGCAGACCAAAAGGTCCCGGGTTCGATTCCGGTCAAGGGCATGTACCTTGGCTGTGGGCACATCCCCAGTTGTGGGTGTGCAGAAGGCAGCTGATCGATGTTTCTCTCTCATCGATGTTTCTAACTGTGTCCTCTCTGTAAAACTCAATAAAACATATTTTTTAAAAAAAAGGGAAAAGAAGAAGAAGAAAAAATTGAACAAAAGAAATCTAAAAAGTACATTAAGGATATTCCCACAGACACACACAAACTAAAAAGGATGAAACTTCATCATTAATTACTTTAACTGGGATCAGAAACTAACGGGGTTGTCAGAAGTGCCCTGCTTTGGATCCATGAGAAGACGTGAGATTTGAAACAATCTTTGAGGTACTTTCCAACTCTACAATTCCACACATCATCACCTCTTCATTTCCAGATGAGAAAATGAGGCACAAAGGGGTTCACTGACACTCGCAAGGTCACATTCTAGTAAAAAGTGCCAAAGTACAAGCAATATTTTGTGAACTGTTCAGGAAAAATTCTTTAAAAAGGAGAATTGCCACAAAACATGGATACTCTTTCAAGTTAAACTCATTTAATGTTCAAATTAAAGAATATAAATTCACTTACAATCATCAACGGATATTCTTCAAGTGTGAGGTATTCATAGGGGCCCTTCAATTCAACAGTCACTGCCAAAATACAGTCCTCAGAGTTAATGTGAACAATACAGGATTTAAACACAAACATTATCTGATAGTTGTCTGATAAAAATTAATGAAAATTCCAGTGGGTCATTTACTATTAACCCTTTCAATTCTGGTGAATATTACATGTGTAGAGCACTTTGAAATTCAGTAAGTGTTCTCATGGCTTATGCTGTGTCCTGCATGGGCCTCCATGCCTCTGCTACAGTCAATATCTTAAGTGAAAAGCTCTTTATTCCCACACTCACATCCTTTAAAGACTAGGTTGAATGTACTTCCTCCACAAACCTCCTGGGAGCTGCCCAACTGGAACTTCCCCATCTCCTCTAAACTCCAAAAACTCTTCATATGTACTTTTCTTACAACACAGCTCTATGTTTTGAAAATTACAGGACTTCATTCCCTCATTCTGACTCCCTCTATCTGCTCTCTCCTTACCTATATTTTCATATTGCTTCTTATTTTACCTACTTCAGTTTTATATGACTTTGCTACATTAATGTATCATTTTTAGAAGGTGCTTAATAACGACAGTGTTTAATGAAGCAGAACAAGTGAAGGTAACAAATATCTGAAAGACAGATTTGATTTACAGAAACAAACCTATGACTTCTTTTAAATTGTAATGGAAAAATTATTTGGATAAATTTTATATTTGATTAATACATAAATAGTATCTATCTTCAGAGACACACTAATAATGCCTATTCAACAAAAATATCCCAGTTTTTAAAATATGTTTTTATTGATTTCAGAGAGGAAGGGAGAGGGAGAAAGAGAGAGATAGAAACATCAATGATGAGAGAGAATCACTGAATGGCTGCCTCCACTGGGGATCAAGCCCAAAACCTGGACATGTGCCCTGACCAGAAATCAAACTGTGAATTCCTGGCTCATGGGTCAACACTCAACCACTGAACCACACCAGCTGGGCCCCATTATAATTTTTATCAGGCAGAAAGCACATGGCCATTACTAAAAATGAATCAGGCCTGTGCACCAAAAGGTTGCCAGTTAGATTCCTGGTCAGGACACATATGTGGGTGTTGGGTTTGATCCTCAGCTGGGGAGCATTCGGAAGGCAATCAATCAATACTTCTCTCTCACATCGGTGTTCCTCCAACCCAACCCCACGATCCCCCTTTCTAAGCATGTCTTCGGGTGAAGATTAAAAATACTTTTATAAACAAAAGGAACATCCTATAGTAGCAATCATAAAAATGTCATAGCAGAACCAGTTTTTAAATCTATACCATCTTAATTTAATAAAAAAGCAAATAAAATAATTAGCAAATATTTGTTGCATTCTTTGCTTACACTATGCCAGAAGGTCAGTAAAATACAGCACATGAACCAAGTCTGGCCATCCACTTTTTGTAAATAAAACTTTAATACAAAACAATCATTCCATTCACTTACATATTCTCTATGGCTGCATTCACACAATGGCAAAATTAGGTAGTTATAGGAGAGAAAACATTTACTACCTGACCCTTTAAGAAAAAGTTGACTAACCCCTGCTCTATGCTAAAATAGAACTTGAGCACTTACTATATGATACACACTATGGAAAATAGGGGATGGTCAGATGTATAAGATGTTTTCTGCCATTCTAGTGGATTACCATCTAGAGGGAAGAGAGAGTTAGTTGAAAAGCAACACAGAGAACTGTCCTCTGAGACAGACCCAAAAGAATGAAACTTGTATTTTCCAGGATAAAGTAAAAAGCCATCTGGGCAGAAGAAATGACAAAGATACCGGTAGGTGTAAAAATGAATAATATGTTTAAAGAACATGTAGACGGAGACAATGCACAGTGCCATACCAGAGCATTTTGATACATGGAAACAAAAAGTAAACTGGGACAACTTATAGCTTTATAAACCCTACTTATAATTGTGAGGCAACAGGGAGACTTCGAAGGTTTTAATGAAGGGAAGAAAAATGATAAAACTGTTTTATGCTTTAAAGTTTCTTCTTAGCTCTAAACAACAAATGGATAAAACAAAAAAAGAATGTAAGCTGGAAAATGTGTGTGTGTGTGTGTGTGTGTGTGTATAAAGACCAAATAATGGCATCTCAGAAATTCAAGAACAGTTTAACATTAGAAAACCAGTTAATATAATGTATCACATGAACAGATTAAATGAAGAAATCTGTATGATCATTTTAATCATACAATCAAAGCATCTGATAAAACTGAGCATTCATTCTTAATACTAACAAAAATATACTTATTTTTGGAAGAGGAAGGGATAGCCTTAACCAAATAAAGAATACATTTTTTTAAATCTACAGTTAACGTGGTATTTAATGGTGATATGTGCCAATATCATAAGACAAGGATGGCCACCATGACTGTTTCTATTCAAAAGCAGAGGAGAAAAGGAAACCGCAGAGAAGGAAGAAACAAAACAAAAAAAATTATAATAAGAACAGTTAGTAAGCTACTGCAAAATTCCAGAAGGAGATGACTTCTATGAACTGGGCAGCAAGAGTGGAAAGGAGAACATCAAGAAAAACTGAGACAGTTGACATACAAAATTATATTAGTTTCAGGTGTACACCATAGTAATATTATGATTTTGTATTGCAACTATAATTGAAAAATAAATTTTAAAAAAAGAAAAAATATTGAGACATTAAATAATTACCAAAGTCCATTAATTTTTAAATTGCCAGATTTTGACTTGGTAACCAAGTTTTGACAAGTCATCTCTTTCTGGGATTTTGCAGTAGCTTACTAACCAAATACCAAGAACATAATGCTAATTAAAAATTTAAAAAGATGGAGAATCAAATGAAAGAAAACTAAACCTAAAATCTATCATCCTATATAATAAAAGCCTAATATGCAAATTGTCCCCTTAACCAGGAGTTCCACCTGGAGTTCAACCGCTCGCTATGACATATGCTGACCACCAGGGGGTTGGCACAGAACACGGCGGGTGTCAGCAACACATCACTGACAGTGGGCAACAGTGGAGGCGCTGCCGGCCTCGATGGGTCCCAACAAGAGTGGGACTGCGACAGGATGGTGGAGCAGGTGAGCAGGTGGTGCCAAGCCAAGGCGAGTGTGAGTGGGGCCCGACTGCCCTGCTGATCGCTCTACAGAATGTGACCAGTGGTGGCAGCGGAGGTTGGGGCCACCGCCAAGCCCCAGGTGCTGAGGGAGCCAGGTGGGGGGCTGCTGACTCAGGCAGAGGGGAACACGTGGGCACCTGGGTGGCCAGGTGCTGCCCAGGGCCCAGAGGTCAGCTGGGACCAGATGTTCGCGCTTCGATTGCTAGGCAGGCTTAGGGACTGTACCTGTGCACGAATTTTGTGCAACAGGCCTCTAGTATAGAATAAGAAAGCATATATGAAGTGCCTAAGACTGTATCTGGTACATCTTGAGTACAGAAAATGTTAATTTCTCTCCCTCAACTTTTCAATGTCAGAACAAACACTCTTAATTATTCCCTCCCTGAAAGCAATTACACATGACTCAACATACATGACACAACTAGATAATAATGCAAATGGTAAAAAGAAATGAAATGTACTTACTGGTAAAAAGATTACTTAGTGAATTTTCTTTTGATGATTCCTTTGAGAATGAAATGCCAATATGTACAATAAAAATGTATGGTGCATCTTGCCAAGTTTTCAACGGATCATGCATTGCCTAGAGAGAAAAAAGCCATTAAAACTTCAAGTCTTAAGAACTAAGAGCATAAGTTAATAATCCAGTAGGAAAATTATTTCAGAATGTACCCAGAAACACGGTTGAGTCCTTCACGTTCACTCATTAAAACAGTAGACACAACAAAACAAACAGGCTCATTGTACATACAATAAAATAGGTTAGATTATAAATTACTAAAAGGCAGGACATCTTCTATCTTGTTATACACAAAAATCACACATTTTACTTACCTATTTTTCTACAAGAAAAACCTCAGCTAAAACCACTAAATTGAATCTCTGTTTAAGTAAGCCATGCTAGGACACTAGGTTGTATTTTTAAATATAAACATTCTGAACAAACTAAGATCATTTAAATCACCTAAAAAAATAACACCCATGATGACATCAATGAATTAGTGAATTATAAACACCACTTCCTAAATCTAATTCCCTTTGCTCATGGTCTTTCCAAGGCTACTAGAATTTCTGCTGATCAGGTCTCACATTTACATGAAATTTAATCTTGGCTTGTCTATGTGGAAAGCAAGAGTCACTGACCCACAAAGTCCAGGAAGTGGAGTTACAGCCTCCATGTTTATGGAACTGATTACCTAGGTAGCATCCGTTCCAAGGCCAGTTAGTTTGTGCACAGCCCTAGGAAAGTCTTCAAAGGATTTGTTGCCATACATTCTAGAGTATGAACCTTCAAAACACAAGACCAAGACTCAAAAGGAGATGAACACAGAAAACAAATGTCTGCTTTTTCCTCATGTGTGAAAGGAAGTATTACTACTTAGACTTGAAATTTATTACCATATGGCCTTAAAAGAAACTTCTATCCAGAGACCAATGGGTAAGCTTCATTGTTCTATGAAACCCCTTAGAGTAGATAATAGATTTTGTACATTTATGCATTTTCCTGTGGAATCACAGCTTTTCTCAAATGCTCAAATTATCCTAAAACCCAAGAAAAGGCTAAACAAAAGTTTAATATAGAACATATACAAATCCAAAGTGTCACACAAAGCAGATTAAATGATTTTTGAGCTATACATTTTCTAGATTATCTTAGTAACTTAACATAAATGCCATGATGAATCATACATTTATTCCTGTTCCATGGTCCTCTTCTGACAAATTTAGGAGCAGTTTATGAGAAAACTTTATAGCTTCAAAGTTGTAAGTATATCACTTCCTATTTACCCATAATTAACTAAACCTTTACAGAACTTATTTGCTCATTAACCAATACAACTTTGGTGTAATACACTGCTCTGCTATTCATTTCATCTATCTTAAAACTACCTCTTACAGCCTTAACTAGTTTGGCTCAGTGAATAGAGCGTCTGCCTGCAGACTGAAGGGTCCTGGGTTCGATTCCAGTCAAGGGCATATACGTTGGTTGCAGGCACATCCCCAGTGGGGGGTGTGCAGGAGGCAGCTGATCAATGTTTTTCTCTCATTGATGTTTCTAACTCTCTACCCCTCTCCCTTCCTCTCTGCAAAAAATCAATAAAACACATTTTTTAAAAACTACCTCTCACAAATTTCAAAAGGGACTGAATAATTCTCATATTCCCAAATTTGACAATTTACATTTAATTTTGGAATGATATTTTGACACTGTAAAAATAATATTCATATGGCACACACTTATTTATTATATTCTTTAATACCCACAAATAACCCTATCAAATAGGTACCATTAACAGTTCTTTTTTTTAAATATATATATGTTATTGATTTTTTACAGAGAGGAAGGAAGAGAGATAAAGAGTTAGAAACATCGATGAGAGAGAAACATCAATCAGCTGCCTCCTGCACACCTCCCACTGAGGATGTGCCCACAACCCAGGTACATGCCCTTGACCTCAATCGAACCCGGGACCTTTCAGTTCTCAGGCCAATACTCTATCCCCTGAGCCAAACCAGTTAGGGCAACAGTTCTTTCAATAGGTGTCCTTCAATAGGTGAATGGATACATAAACTGTGGTACAGCCAGACAACTTCTATCCAGAGACCAATGGGTAAACTTCATTGATCTATGAAACCTCTCAGAGTGGATAATAGACATTGGAATATTATTTAGCATTAAAAAGAAATGAACTATGAAGCCACAAGTAGGCATGGAGAACCTTAAATGCATATTACTAAGTGAAAGAAGCCAATCTGAAAAGCTGTATATTATGATTCCAATTAATTAACATTCTGGAAAATGGAAAACTATGAAGATAGAAGAAGAAATCAGTAATTAACAGGGGCTTAGGAGATGGGAAGGATGAATAGGTGGGGCATAGGGAGTTTCAGGGCAATGAAACTACTCTGTATGATAATATAACAGTGTACATCTGACATTACACATTGGTTAAAACCTAAACAATGTATAACACAAAGAACTAACCATAATGTACTAAACCATGGGCTTTGGTGACAATGATGTGTCAGTGTTGGTTCAACAATTATAATAAATGTACCAGGATGGTGGGGGAGTCTGAGTGTGCATTTGTGGAGGGGGTATGTGCAAACACTCTCTGCTTTTTGCTCAGTTTTGTTGTGAACCTAAAACGGCTTAAAAGTAAGTCTATTGCCCTAACTGGTTTGGCTCAGTGGATAGAGCGTGGGCCTGCGGACTCAAGAGTCCTGGGTTCGATTCCAGTCAAGGGCATGCACCTTGGTTGCAGGCACATCCCTAATAGGAGTGTGCAGGAGGCAGCTGATCAATGTTTCTCTCTCATCAATATTTCTAACTCTCTATCCCTCTCTCTTCCTCTCTGTAAAAAATCAATAAAATATATGAAAAAGAAAAGAAAAGGAGAAATAAGATGGCGGCATAGGGAAGACACCGTATATGCAGCTGTGAACAACTATTTCAGAAAAACCACGAAAAGAACACACGGACACCACTCGCACCCACAGGACGGCTGGCTGAGTGAAAATCCTACAACTAGAGAAGAGTCTGAGACTCAGAGGAGTGGCGGAAGCAAAGTACAGAGGTACGAAGGTGCGCGCACGGGCTCGGGGAAGGGCTGGTACCGGAGGTCGCAGTTCTTTTCCAAAACGGAGAGAGCCACAAGCTCCCAGCGGCTCTGAACTCCAGTTCCAGGCGAGTTTCTGAGGTCCCACAGACACCCAGAGAAGGGGGACTGACTAGCACCGGGAGGAAATCCAAAACGGGTTGCAGCAATTACTGTGGGACACAGAGACCTGGTGTCTCTCAGCGCAGGGCTGAGAAGCGCCATAGCTATTTGCTCCGCCCTGC
>PVJC01027628.1:0-23141 GCA_004026665.1 Murina feae
AGGAGTGGTCCTCTGTGGTCTTGAATCTGGGCCTGCAGGAATATTGGCTCAGTGCGTGAGAGTTTGATGAAGGAGACAGTTGGGAATATGGGCTTGGGATTAGCTGGTTTACATAGAAAGGCAACCTTGCAGGGGAGTCGTTTGTTATCTCCAGGAATTAGCTAGCCTTGGGAGTAGCAGGCTCTTCAGAATCAAGGCCCCAATCCTAGAGCATCAAGAATATAGAAAATAGGCGGCCATGCACAACTATTTTAAAACAACAACGAAAAGAAAAAACAGACACCACCCAGACCCACAGGAAGGCTGGCTGAGTGGAAATTCTACAACTAGAAAGAGACTGAGACTCAGGGGAGGTGCAGAAATAAAGTGCAGAGGTACGGAGGCGAGCACGAAGGGGCTCACGGAAAGGGCTGGAAGCATTTCATACCAGAGGGAAGCACAAGCTCCCAACGGCTCTGAACTCCAGTTCCAGGTGAGTTTCTGGGGACTACGAACCATATGGGGTGGAGCTGGACTGTCGGGCACCGGGAGAAACTCCATTGGGCTTGAGACCCAGTGCCTCTTAGGGCAGGGCTGAAAATTGCCCATAGCTGGTTGCTCCCTGTAGATTCCCTGAGACCCCGCCCCACCCAAGCTTCACACAGAGGCTTTTGCATATAAAAGGCTGGGAAGCCCCAGGCAGAAGCTAAAAATAACACCTCCTTGGAGATACAAGTGCCAGCGTACCCAGGAGTCTTGTACCAAAGCCCCATTGAAACAACTCTTGCCCCATAAGGATATCTCCAGCACAGAAGTTCTCCCACTGTAGACACAGCTGATTCACATAACCAAGTGGCTTGGAGGTCATTTCCTCTCAGAACACAGAAAGCCACTCTATCAACCCAGGGAAGCAGCCAAAATGCAGAGACAAAGAAACAGATCACGAATGACAGAAATGGAAGAAAGCAAATGACTGGATGTAGAGTTCAAAACCACGGTTTTATGGTTTTTCAAGAATTTTCTAGAAACCGCCGATAAATTTAGTGAGACCCTCAATAAATCTAATGAGACCCTCGAGGATATGATAAAGGACCAACTAGAAATTAAGCATACACTGACTGAAATAAAGAATATTATACAGAGATCCAACAACAGATTAGAGGAACGCAAGAATCAAGTCAAAGAATTGAAATACGAAGAAGCAAAAAATACCCAAATGGATAAGCAAAAAGAAAAAAGAATTCAAAAATATGAAGACAGTATAAGGAGCCTCTGGGACAGCTTCAAGGGTACCAACATCAGAATTATAGGGGTGCCAGAAGAAGAGAGAGAGCAAGATATTGAAAACCTATTTGAAGAAATAATGACAGAAAACTTCTGCTACCTGGTAAAAGAAATAGACTTCCAAGTCCAGGAAGCACAGAGAATCCCAAGCAAAAGGAATCCAAAGAGGACCACACCAAGACACATCATAATTAAAATGCCAAGAGCAAAAGACAAGGAGAGAATCTTAAAAGCTGCAAGAGAAAAGCAGTTACCTACAAGGGGTCACCCATATGTCTGTCAGCCGATTTCTCAACAGAAACTTTGCAGGCCAGAAGGGAGTGGCAAGAAATATTCAAAATGATGAATAGCAAGAGCCTACAGCCAAGATTACTTTACCCAGCAAAGCTATCATTCAGAATTGAAGGTCGGATAAAGAGCTTCACAGACAAAAAAAACCTAAAAGAGTCCATCACCACCCAATCAGTATTATATGAAATGCTGAAAGGTATCCTTTGAGAAGAGGAAGAAGAAAAAGTAAAGATAAAAATTATGAACAACAAATACATATCTATTAACAAGTGAATCTAAAAATCAAGTGAATAAAAAATCTGATGAACAAAATAAACTGATGAATAGAATAGAATCAGAGGCATAGAAAGGGATTGGACTGACAATTTTCGGGGGAAAAGGGTGTTGGGGGTGCAGGAAGAGACCGGACAATAATCATATACCTACAAATGGGAATAGGGAGGGGGGGAGGGTAAGGACAGAGGGTGGAGTGAGAACTGGGAGGAGGGGAGCTATGGGGGGAAAAAAAAGGAACAACTGTAATAATCTGAACAATGAAGATTTTTTTTAAAAGAAAGAAAAAGAAAAAAAGAATATAGGAAATAAGAAAATATAGTCAATACAGCCCCCATCTCCTGCTCTACCCCCCACTCTCAGACTCAGCACCCTCAGGCTTCTATGTCCTCCCTCCAGTAGATGTTGGCTTGTAAACTGTGCAGTTACTGTCAGTCTTCCATTTTTCAAAATGGCCTCCTGCAACAGTTCACCCAATCCCGTTGTCCTTCTCATGCCTATTCCTTTAGGAATCTTTCTCAAATACCTAATGCATTTCACTAACTAGTGTATTTTCTTCCACTAGAACAACCATCCAAATTCACTACCAGCAAAAGTTTTAACAATTGCACTGCTACCTGGGCATTGAGCCCACAACCCGGGCATGTGCCCTGACCAGGAATTAAACCGCAACCTCCTGCTTCATAGGTGGATGCTCAACCACTGAGCCACATCAGCTGGGTCAGTGGTTTATTTTTTATTTTGTTTCCCTTGCCTTTGGAATTCAAATTCACAAAACACCACTGAGAGCATAAGTTTAGTGCCCATGACTCAGTTGATAACAGAATCCTGGTGGATAGCGTTGTCCAACAATCTCTCTCAAGTTCTCCAAAGCAAAAACAATTAGCCTCATGTATTCTGAACTTCTAGATATCAGGGAAAGCTCACCCCAACTAGTATAAGGTCAGCATTGCTGGTCAGACAGCAGGTGGTTCAGCTGCAGAATCCTATCTTGGCGTCTGGGTCTCAGGCTACTCCTGGTAGCAACAGGTACAGGCTGATTCCCTGGGAAACCAAGTCTGAGATGGAGATTAGCATTCAGGACACTTATTAGCGGTGCTCTTGGGATGAACATCCTGGCATAAAGGGAAAGAAACGATTGGGAGCAATTGGACTGTGCTATGGTCTCTACAAAGGCCTCATCTGACCCCCGTGGGGAGCTCTGATACCGGACCCTTCAGAGTTGCCATATCCTCACAAAGAAGTTATTGGATAGAGGCTGCCCCATGAGAATTGCATGACCTTGGGCAAGGTGACCCTGTCCAGCCAAGAGCAATTTCTGGAGAGGACGGGAGGCTGGGGGGCTCCCAGCCACCAGCACTCCCAGAGCCCTCCTGATCTGAGGGCGATCTGGATCAGACCATTCATCCTGCACCTTGCAATCTGGACGTGATTGGTTTTAGCGTGCTCATTCCCCCTTCAAGCTGCATCCTGTCTGCTCAGGCATATGGTCTCTCCTTTATAATCATTTAACCTGCGTTTCCATCACATGCTCCGTGACAGAATTATTTAACCCTGGGACCTTAAATGCCAGGGTTTGTGACGTGTACAAAAGGCAATGAATGGAATGGAGTATCGTTTTCTCACGGGTGATTTTCCGGAGACAGATCTACTAAACGAAATGGAACCTTTTTCACACAGAATCTAGAAGTTCAGAACACATGAGGCTAATTGTTTTTGCGTTGGAGAACTTGAGAGAGATTGTTGGACAACCCCATACACCAGGATTCTGTTATCAACTGAGTCATGGGCACTAAACTTACGCTCTCAGTGGTGTTTTGTGATTTTGAATTCTAAAGGCAAGGGAAACAAAATACAAAATAAACCACAGACCCAGCTCGTGTGGCTCAGTGGTTGAGCATCGATCTATGAAGCAGGAGGTCACGGTTTAATTCCTGGTCAGGGCACATGCCCGGGTTGTGGAGCTCGATCCCCATTGTGGGGCGTGCAGGAGGCTGTTGGTCAATGATGCTCTCTCCTCATTGATGTTTCTCTCCCCCACCCCTTACCTTCCTCTCTGAAACCAATAAAAACATATTTTTAAAAAAATAAATAAACAAACAACCAGTATTTTCCTCCTGAAACAGAATTTATTAGCAAATGCTGCTCGATACAAGAGAGTCGTTGGCCAGGCCCTCAAGATATTTTTCTCGGAAAGTCTTTGCCACAAAGGGATTTGACCTGTGTTTTCAGGGCCACTGAGCAGAGTGTCAAGGTTGCTTGGTTTCCCTGGAGCGAGGTCATCTCAGATCTGAACAAGAAGCAGCTGTCTCAAGCCCAAGGAGGAGTGACAAGGAGGAAAGTAAACTGAGTTAGACATCCAGACATAATTGGACTACCCAACTGCATAGAAATACACTTTAAATGGGAATTACGTACCAAAATAGACCAGTAGACTTGGCTCCACAGACAGCTGAGACCAAGTGCAACTGTAACAATACATATGCCTAATCTGAGTCCCAGAGGAGTGGGATGTGGTTTTATAGGGTGGCCATGGTTTCTTCCAGTGAGAAATGGATAATGGCAATGTTGACCTGTCGTTTCAGAATTTTAAAAGTTAGAGCAAGCCTTCGTTGTGATTAACTTACTCTCCATGAGGTTGTAGAACGATCCCAACTAGAACAACAAAAGTTCCCAGTGACCTTGCTCGGTCCTCGTGTACCATGGATCAGCATCAAGAGGCAAGTGCCCACAGGTCTCTCCATGCAGTAATTCTGTCTCTACTTGTCCATCCAGGTAATGAGGAGGCTTTGTCCTATAAAGCTACAATAATTAAACCGGTGAGCAACAGTTAAGGGATTGGCAGATCAAAGAAAGAGTATTAAAAGTCTCTCTCACTTCCTGTAACATAATCATGTTTAAAAAAATAAAACTAAAATGTTCAATTAGTGATAGTGGGATAATCAGCTCACCATTTAGAGGAAAATCATAAACCTGTCCCTTGAGGACAATTAACATAACTGTCTTTTTACTTGGTCATCTAAACGGTCAGAGCAGCTATTCTCAAAAAATAAGCCCTAGCTTGGCCGGCGTGGCTCAGTGGTTGAGCGTCAACCTATGAACCAAGAGGTCATGCTTCCATTCCCAGTCAGGGAACATGCTAGGGTTGCAGGCTTGATCCCCAGTGTGGGGCGTGCAGGAGGCAGTCAGTCAATGATTCTCTCTCCTCATTGATGTTTCTATCTCTCTCTCCCTCTCCCTTTCTCTCTGAAATCAATAAAAATATTTTTTAAAGATCTTTTACACCTCTGCTTTTGTTACCTACTAGAAGCCCAGTGCACAAAATTCATGCACTCGGGAGGGAGGGGAGAGAGGGGAGACTCCCTCAGCCTGGATTGCGAGAGGGCACAGGCCAGACCAAAGGACCCCACCAGTGCACAATCAGGGCCAGGGATGAACATGGGAGGTTGGCCAGCTGGGGAGGGATTGCAGAAGGGCTCCAGGGTATGTCCAGCCCATCTCACTCAATGCAGATGGGCTGGACCCCAGCAGCAAGCTAACCTACTGGTCGGAGCATCTGCCTCCTGGTGGTCAGCACACGTCTTAGCGATTGGTGTACTGGTCGACTGTCTGTCCCGTGGTGGTCAGTGCGTGTCATAGCAAGTGGTTGAGCAGCCTTAGCATATCATTAGCATATTAATCTTCAATTGGTTGAACAGATGAATGGATGAACAGACACAGCATATTAGGCTTTTATTATATAGGATAACTCTCCACCGCACTGTCACATTTAATCACAGACACTCATGCATTAAGGAGTTTGGAATTTGATTCAGAAGGTCAAGCTCTGTGACCTTGGCAGGTTGCTACTGTTTTCCTCGGTTCTGTGTCTCCTAACACCTGGGAGAGGCACCGGGCTCTCAAAGGTTGATTCTCACATTTGATTCCATGCTTCTGTGATCATAGGAAGAGCACCTTCTGATGCCCCAGCAAATACACAGTCAGGTGAGGCTGCTTGATTTACTGATTTCAGAGAGGAAGGAAGAGGGAGAGAGCGACAGAAACATCAATGATGAGAAGAGAGAATCATGGATCGGCTGCCTCCTGCACACCCTACATTGGGGACTAAGCCTGCAACCAGGGCACATGCCCAGTCCAAGAATCAAACTATGACTTCCTGGTTCATAGGTCAATGCTCAACCACTGAGCCATGCCAGCCAGGCTCAACCTGTTTTATAAAACAGTGTCACTATTATTGACATCTTTTCCAGGTCCAGGAAAACAGAAAAAAAAAAAAAATTAAAAACCTGGAGAGAAATGACTGAACCCTCCTTTCTCCTTCTCTGGATTTCTCTGTCCTCAGACCTGATTGGACTTTTTGTCTTCTAGTAGTAATTCAGAAAGACCAGAGGCAGTATTTGCACGAGGTCACAGATTTCAGAGCAATAATAAGAAAAAATAATCTCCCACTCAGATCACTTCTTTCTTCCTCTTGCACTGAGGCCCATGGAACTGGTTGGCTCAGTTTCAAAATTATTATAATATTTTTATTCGTTTTTGTGAGGACTTTCAAAGAACGGTGCCAGGACAGACTGGGGGACAGTGGAAGGCACCCCCAAGTACAAAGTATACCCAGTGTGCAGGCTCTGCTGTGAGCCACTCACAAAGCCATGGATCAGACACAACGGGTAATGTAACCACAGAAGTCATTCATTCACACATTTCCTGGGGCTTAAAAAACAAAGTTTGTTTTCTGCTCAGAGACCATGACATGATTCAGCCCTGACTCAAAGCTCCCTGACCAGTCGACTTGCAGGAGAGAAAAACCAACCCAGGCTGGATACCAAGGAGCCACATCGAACCAAGATTCCAGAAACTTGGATAAAACAGTGCTCCTGCGCCTCAGGAAATGTGACTTTTCTTCATCATTCCTCTTTTTTTTTTGGCCAGTTTTTTTTTCAATTGCAGTTTACATTCAGTAGTATCATTTCCTCCTTTCTCTTTTTTTAAAATATGTTTTATTGATTTTTTTTACAGAGAGGAAGGGAGAGGGATAGAGAGTTAGAAACATCGATGAGAGAGAAACATCGATCAGCTGTCTCCTGCACACACCCTCAACCAAGGTACATGCCCTTGACCAGAATCGAACCTGGGAATTGAGTCCACAGGCCTGACACTCTATCCACTGAGCCAAACCGGTCAGGGCTCCTCCTTTATCTTTTAAATAAATTCTTTTTGGAGGGATTTTAGGAAAATGAAGGAGATACGTCAATTCCCACATCTATAAAAACGGTAAGGGTTCAATAGCCTATGTGAAATACTGAGAATAGTGTCTGGAATAAAACAACTTTTCAGGAGGGGGCCAGTGTGAGGGGAGGGAACATCTGTAGTACTTCCAACAATAAAGATAAAATTTTAAAAACTGTCCAACCAATGTGTGCCATGATTATTAACTATTAATATTTTATTGACAACCTTGCCCCAGGGTCTCTCTCTGGTCTCACTTCCCTCTGCCCTCCACTAAACATGCCACACAATATGACCTGCATCCTATAGGACTGGTGTTCCTATAAAAAAAGAAAAGAAAAATTGGACAAGAGACACAAGCACAGAATGAAGGCACTGGAGCAATGCAGGGAGGGCACCTTGTGAAGATGAAGACAGAGAGGGGTCTTCGACAAGCTGAAGAACACACAGATGTTCAGCGAACCACCAGAAGAGAGAAGAGAGGCCTGGAACAGATTCTCAACCACAGTGTTCAGAACCAACCCTGCCACTGCTTGACCTTGGACTTCTAGCCTCCAGAACTATGAAATAATAAGGGTCTGTTGCCTAAGACACTCACTTTGCGGTCCTTTGTTACAGTCATCCTACCAAACACAGAATGCTGGTATGCAGCTTGAACTTTCTCACCTCCGCGTCTCTGCTGTGTCCTTGAACTGGAGAAACCTCCCCCACTCACTGCCAGTGGAAAATCAATCTATATCAAATGCCACATTTGCCTACTCAGATAGCTGCAATCAGAATTCATCCATTTCCTGCTGTTCATATGTTCTGCTTGAGTGATGAGGGCCACACCTGTTCCCTAGATCATGTCTCCCAGGGCAGGAAGAAACCTCCCACCACAGCCTAGCCTCAGAGCCCTGGGGATTAGCTGGGAGTGCCAGTCTCTAGAGGCGGAGAGATAGATCTGAATCAGCTGGAGTTTTCTTTCCTATGAAAAGGTATGATTTTCTTGGATACTTTTTCATTCCCTAAGAGACAATGTGGGGGGAGGGGTGCCTCAGGAGAAAAGAGTAGGAAAGGACAATGCTACTGTGAGTCTCAGCCAGGTGGGCTTTCCTAGGAATAGCTTGAGTTCTTGAAAGCCTCCCTAATTACTTTTTGGAATGGATGCTGCTAGAATTCTACCACTAAATTAAAATTTGCAATTACGTCCTTGTGAATAATTAACTTGGGAATTTTTCTTAAAATAAAGAATAACTCTGCAGGAAAGGCAGAATCAGTGCACTGCAAGTCAGGAAAGTTCCCATTAAAAATCGTTTTCTCCTGGGGAATAAAAAACACAGAAGACCTGGCAACACTGGGTCCATTTCCCTATGACAGCAACAATAAGTTTGAGCTGAGTAATATAACGGGAACCCAAATCCGGCTACCTGCCACCACAAAAACCAAACTTGTGAGACAGATGCTGGTGAAAAAGGAAAGAGGTTTATTCAAGTGCTGGTAACCAGAGAAGATGGGAGATTCTTATGGAAAAGCCCATCTCTACTTCTCGGTGCAGGCAGAGGTTTTCATAAAGAGGGCGAGGAAAAGCAGAACAAAGAAATCAAGGGGATGGGGTTGGGGTTGAAAAGTTCTCTATGTGCAGGTCAGCACATTCCATGCCCATAAGGACCTTGAAACTGGTCAAGTGATGGTTTGGTGTGTGTCATCCTGGTTCAACATCATCCTGGTTCTATGATTGAAGGTCAGCAAATTTCCCAGAACCAGGATGACTAAAGCTTGGAGTCTGTATCTTCTGAAGTCATTCCCTTGGATTCTTATACAAGCATGCTGTTTATCTACAAGCTGCATATTAGTCAGAAACAGTGTCAAAAAAAAATGGTGGGGTGGGTTGCAATTCTCCACTGTTACAGTAGCAGCTGGCCCTCAGGAGGGGTTTAGACACCCTCCCAAATCTGCAGGACAGCCCCATGACAGTCTCCTGACCACTTCTGGCTCCTCATTTGAGTCATCTGAGTTTTCTGACTCTTTAGAAAGGGATTTCAAAGATTCCTTAATTCTTTTCAAACCTTCTTCTCTTTCCTCTCTTGCTCTCTTTCTAGCCTCTTCACTCACCATAGGCAGGCATGGTTTTTCTGTCCCAAAAATTTCATTTAATTGTTTTTAGAAAACAGCTTAGATAGGACCCTGATGATAGTCAACAACCTTGTCATGAGATATGAAAAAGTAAAAGACCAATGGTCAAGAGAACTGAAGTTTCGCTCTAGATCGGTCTGTAGCCTATCTTATGATCCCCAGGTACTAAGTAACTAGCACCATGCGAACAGTAGGTGTTCCAGGAGGGTGTTCTGAATGGATAAACCAACCTCACTTGGTCTTAAGCAGTGTCCAAGGTTCATCCAGTTCTCCTTTTTGTGCTTTGTGAGAGCAAGGCAGATTTCCTGGTGGGTTCAGTTGGCTAAATGACAGCATGATGGCCAAGGACAATAACGTCTGCCCAATGGTAATTCCACCTGGATGGAACCCGTGAACTTTGGTTGCTCCTGTGCTCAGTCTGTATATAGCATCTCCCTTCCCTGCGTTGGCAATTTCCTGCAACGGATGAATAAGAAAAACAGTTATTAAGACAGTGGGGGTCACCAAGATGATCCCCAAGACCCATACTTCTGTCTTGCTCATATTCTGTGACACCACCACCTGTGCCTTCTGACCTCCTTTTCTGGGAAATTTCTAGCAACTCTCTGAGACTCGTGGTCTCCTGGCTAAGCACTTCCTGGTGGTAAGATGAGTGGTGCCTCTATAATGATGTTGGTTACAAATAGAGAAGCTTACAATGCTCATTCCTCTGGGAGAGGCTACCCAGACCTCAGAATACATTAGCATCCTGGTACTTAACATCCTGGATGCAGACTTTGGTCCAGGGAGGGAAGAGGAGGGCAAGCAAAGGCAGCACAGCATCAGGGCCCAAAGCCAGCAGGTCAGAGAGGCTCCTGACTGTATCACAGAGTTCACCGGGTAACACTCAGCCTATTTTCAATTCTCTTACGGAGGTACTTTTATGCAATTTTCATCTCTAAATTGCTATATTGTATTGAAAACACTGATGTCTTTCCAGAAAAGAGATCAAAGTTCAACCACACAGAGAAGAGAGTGTCCTAAATGAACCAACCGAAGGTGGGGTGCCTTGTAGACACAGAGCCAGACCCTCCATTTAATCCTCTCATCAACAACATTCCTAATCTCTCCGAAGTCTCCCCGAACAGAGTTCAAGGACTAAGTAGAGGACTTGCTAAAAGAAAGCCTGGGCCCAGAGCCACACAGCTGCCTCTCTGATATGGTTGCCTACCCAGCCCTACAGATCAGCATCCCACCTCCCAGCTAAGCCATTTGGTGTCATGGACAAATCCTGGGATTTCATCTGATCTTCATCAGCCTCAAACTCTAATCTTTGGGACTCAACACGAAGTCTGTGGTACTTGTTACCCAGCATTGGTCAGTCCCTGGCGATGCTAACTACACATCCACTTGGATCCTGAGGTTGACTCTCTTCCCCGCCCCCCGCCACGCATGGTCCAATTGCTGTCATAGGCCCCTGGGGTTTTTTCTTTGCCTGGTAACCACCCGGAAACACCCCCACCCCCATGCCTCCTGTACCTGAGGCCCCACCCACTCCCCTTCTGGGGAAGAGGAGGGAGAAGCTAACATTTCTTGAGTAGCTTAAACGTACCAGCCACTTTGACAAGTGCCATCCCTTTTTATCCTCACAACAGTGGTGCAAGGGTGATCTAGTTCCCAATACACACATGAACAACATTGAAGCTACTGAAGCTCAGAGACAATAAAGGCATTTCCCAAGATCAGCAAGCGGAAAAGGCATGTCCCAAGGTCAGCAAGTGGAAAAAGGCATTTCCCAAGATCAGCCAGTGGTTAGCAAGTGGAAAAGCAGAGGTTTGAAGCGTGGTCAACTGGCTTGAAAGCTCTATACTTTTAACACTCAACCCTGGGCCTCCCAGGGACTGACCCACAGCTCTGGGTCTGGTCCCTGACCTGCCAGCCACGCTCCCTGACACCCAATGACTTCTAAATGCTGCTCACCTTGGACTTGCCACAGCTCTGTCCTCTGCCTTGGGTGAGGTTCTCATCGTGGTGCCTTCACCTCCTGTTGCCAAACAGCCTCTGGAAAAAGCAAACCATGAAGTCACATCTGGCCTTGACATCGGTCTGGCCACTTCAGGGCTTGCTCTGTGACCCTGAGCAAGTTTCTTGGCTTCTCTGAGCCTTGGTTTCCTCATCTGGAATGAGTGATCATAAAGCTTATCTCAAAGAGTGGTTGTACAGATGCCAAATCCTTTAAAATCCTGAATGTAAAAGCATGTTTCTTTGTCCAGGAGTCTGGACTGGTGGTTTCAATATCCTTGCTATAAAGATGAGTTTAAAAAAAAATAAAGCAAAACACTGAGCTGGCCCCTCTAGAGGGCTTCACAGCTGATAGTGCTATTGAAATCACTCAATTGTGTTGTATATAAAATAGACTATAATAATGTCAGTCGTCAGGCAGCAAAGACAAAGGACATCATGGCGTGCTGCAAAGCCTCGCTCTTCCCAGGGGGGCCTCGGCGACCACCGCCGACAGCCTTCTTAAATTCCATCAGTGTTTTTCGTTGTTTAAAGACACATTAATTTAAAGCCTCCTCCCATTCTCTCTGTAAATTACAGCATTCACATGAAGTGGCAGCTGCTGTAATTAAGACACAGTTAATTGCCTATCCCCTTAATTGCAATGATAGGATTTTGACAGTTTGGTAAATAAGAATTGTTTGGTTTCCTCTGGCAGTTTCAGCCCGGGCTCTCCCTCGCAAGCGCTTCGTCACCCAATTCCGGGACAAAGGGCTGTGTCCAGGGAGATGGATGAGAGAGGAACCGTGAGTTACCTGCAGGCCCCTCTCTTTCTGGGACCGGCCCCACCGTCACCTATTCCGGCCAATAAACCCCAGGAATTTTCTCCACATTAATTTGTTGTCGCATGAGATAAAAAAAATGGGAAACCACAGAACCAGGAGGTCTGGGGCTTGGGGCAATGATTTCTGCTGCTGATGGGCCCCAGGGGGACATCATGCTGTCGGACAAGGAAACAGAAGCCCAAGTGCAAACACACCCACAGTCAGAGACCTCCAGACTGCGTGCCAGCCCAGCTTTTGACCTCAGTCCTCCCACTTTGCTCAAGGATCTCCATGAGACCAAGAAAAATGATGGGGCAAAGCGAGACCTTTGGGGCCACACAGACCTGGGTTCAGAGCGTTCCTTTACCTTTTTCTGCTCCTGTCACAATAGGCGAGTTACTGAACGTTTCTAGGCCTCACTTGCGTCCATAGCAAAATGGATTCTGTGCCACCCGCCTCCTAAGGTTGTGAAATGAAGACAAAGAATCTGATAAAGTGCTTTAGCAACATGGCAGGCTGCCAGGAAGAGCTCAGCCACGGAAAGTGACTTAGCAAGTGTGACTCTGGTTCCCAAACTTACATGAATAATTTTTTTAGAATTTAAAAAAAATATTTTTATTGACTTCAGAGAGGAAGGGAGAGGGGGAGAGAGAGAGAGAGAGAGAGAGAGAGAGAGAGAGAGAGAGAGAGAGAGAATCAAACCTGGTACCCTTCAGTCTGTACGCCAATGCTCTATCCACTGAGCCAACCCGCCAGGGCATTTTTTCCCCATAAGTTTAATTTTGATTCGGGTCCATGCTCGAGGCTCCCATCTCAGACAATGTTCTGCAGGGCCTGGCACGTCCCAATGCTTGCAGGGCAGTGTGTCAGAGACCCAGAGTCCACGTGGAAAGCTAGACTCTGGGTCCCCCGGGGCCCATCAGAAACACTGGACCGACTTTTCAAAGCCTCCTGGGAGGCCAAGGGAAATGTCTGCACTTGCCTGCCATGCCTTCTGTGCTGCAAGGAAAGGGAAGAGAAGCAAAACAAGTCTCCACAATAGAACGATATAAGCGCTCACATCCTACCGCGGTTATTATTAGCGCCAAAAGCATGACTGTCAACTCCGATTGTGACAACCCTGTGATTAGTCAGTCCTTGCCTCCCAGAGGCCACACACCAGGCTTGGGAATAAAAAAAAAAAGGATGTTGGTAACAATGACATCTGACTCTTTCTCTGTTGCCACTGGTTTTGTATTCCAATTTCTGTCCTTTCTTAAGTAAAAGGTGGAGGTAAATTGGCATACAATCCTTAACATTTTCCCCACAAATGAATGAATGAAGGGGAGGGCATGGGTGGAAAAGTCCTATTTAAAAGCAAGGTTTCCCTTGAAAAAGGTAGACCGATGTGGCTCAGTGGTTGGGCATCAACCTATGAACCAGGAGGTCATGGTTCGATTCTTGGTCAGGGCACACGACCCAGTGTGGGACGTGCAGGAGGCAGCCAATCTATGAGTGTCTCTCAGCATGGATGTCTCTATCTCTCTCTTCCTTTCCCTTCCTCTCTAAAATCAATAAAAATATTTTTAAAATATGTTTTTAAGAAAAAGGTAGACCTTGTCCTGCTCAGCATATGTGTGGGTTTGGCTTGCAGAGGTGGCTGACACAGATCCAAGCTCACTGTGCTTTTGCTGCAACCACGTCCAAAGGCGAGCAGTCGCAGGCTGTTCCTGTCGCTCCACGATCAGGAAGGAGCCGGCCTCCCCCCAACCCCCCCTTCTCCCCCCTGAGGCGTGGCTTCCTCCTCAGCGCCCAGAACCGCTCACATCCCAGTATCTGATCTGCGTTTCTCCCCAGCAGGGAGGGAAGCTCAGGCCTCTTCCTTTAACGATATTCCCCAGAGACAGCATGGAACACTCGCCATTGCGGGTGCGTGGCCAGAGTTAGCTATGTTCCATGTGCAGATGTGACCGACACGGGCCTGGCCATCGGCCCGCTGCCACTAGTGCAGCCCTCACTGGGCACGAATACTGTAATGTAATATAGTTTAATATAATATAATTAATCTAATATAACATATAAAATAATATAGTATAATCTATACTAATACAAAGGTAATAAACTAATTAGGCTGGACGTCATTCCGAACATCCTTCCAGATTAAACTGGGTCCCAAGCAAAGCCAGCCACGGTCCCAGGTGCCTGCGGGTGGCAGGAGGAGGGAAGCCCAGGTCCCGGGTGCCGGCAGCCAGGGGAAGGAAGGCCTACTCTTGCATGAATTTTCATGCATCAGGCCTCGAATATAATATAGTTTAATATAATATAATTAATCTAACCTAATAAAAGAGTAATATGCAAATTAACCCTCACTCTGTTACACCCACAAGCCACGCCCACCAACCAATCAGAAGCAAGTATGCAAATTAACTCAACTAAGATGGCAGCAGCGATGGAGCTGGAGTTGTCCCGGGCAATGGAGGAAACCAGGGCCCTGCGGGCCCTGAGCTCTACTCAAGGCTACAAAGTTTCAATTATAAAAGATGAACAAACCCCAGATACTTGCCGGGCTGGGACCTTGGGTTGCCAGGGACAATCCAGGCTTTGAGGGGGAGAGGGGACCAAGGCAAGAAAGTTTCAATTATAGAAGTTAAATAAATCCTAGATACCTGCTTCCAGCCAGGTACCCCAGTAGGGACCCGAACTCTGAAGGGGCTATGGGCAGGCTGAAAATGGCCCTCATCCCCTTACCCAGGCTGGCCACACCCCCATGGGGTGAGGGTCCCCACTGGAGGACTTGGCAAGCTTGCAAACCGCCATCAGCCCCTCACCCAGGCTGGCCAGGCACACCAGCAGGTGGACATCCCCCGAGAGGGGTCCCAGACTGTGAGAGTGCACAGGCTGGGCTGAGGGACCCCTGCCCCCGAGTGCACAAATTTTTGTGCACTGGGCCTCTAGTATAATATAATAAATATATAAAATAATATAGTATAGTATAATATAGTTTAATATAATGTAATTAATTAATATATAAAATAATATAGTATAATAGAATAAAATATAATAGTCCTCATTCCCTGAAGACCAGGACCCATGCGGACAGCACAGCTTCCAGCCGGCTGGCTGCTCCCCTACTGATGCAGCACCCACCTGGCACTGGCAGAGCCAAACACTAAACGGGAGGATTGCAGTGGAGAAATGTTGGCTCTTTGACTGATGATGACGCCATCCAGGAGAACAGGAAGCTGGTGCTCAAAGGTTAGAACTCTTAGATGGCGTGTAGGGTACAGATTCCATAAGGCAAACTCACAGGATGCCATGGGTTAGAATTCAAGGTCGGGCAGGGAGCTGATTGTCGGAGGTGAGGTGAGGCTGATGAGTCATTTCTTTAGTCGTGAGGACAGCTCTGAGGTCTGTTCCCATGTCCCTCTATCTGGTTCCGTGGGAAAGTAGCCAGGGGGTCTGTCCACCTTAGGGCTCAGGAGCTGAAACCTAACTTAGGTCAAGATGTGATCATTAACCTGCCAGAGTTAGGGCCTTGTGACCTTTAGTCAGGCCTGGCTACTGTCTTCTGTTGCCTTGGGGTTGGGTTGCTGATTATCCAGGGGAAAGGCTAGGTCTTGGAGGAATATATATATATTATTGCTATATATAAAAGGCTAATATGCAAATTGTCCCCTCGATCCAGAGTTCAACCGGGAGTTCAACCAGGGGGTGGGGCCGGCCCGCCAACCACCTACACCCACTCCCCCAGGCCAGCCCAACCCAATCAGCCCCAATCAGGGCAGGACAGCCAGACCCGACCTGTGCACAAATTCATGTACCAGGTGTGTGTGTGTATACATATACATATACACATACACACACACACATATATATATATATATATATAATATATATATATATATATACACACACACATATGGAGAGAGAGAGAGAGAGAGAGAGAGAGAGAGAGAGGGAGAGAGAAAGAGAAAGAGAGAGAGAGAGAGGGAATTTCTAGAGCTAGGACTTAAAACTAAATTTAATCCAAGTCATAAGGACGCTTGGTTTTATAATCAACAAACCTAGGTGTCAATCAGCCAATCAGCGACCTCACACACTGGAGTTCCAATAGCAGACAGAAGCACTCATTGGTCTTTGGGCTCTAAAACACTTACCGCATTTCCCTTCTCCTGAACCTGACCCAGGACCTCACATCTCTGCTAGACTGGGTTCCTTGCTCCAGAGTATAACTCTCCCACCCTGTGGTCTTTTAGTCTGCATATATTCAGCTAAAACTTGAGGGTTCTGTTACTGTGGACGAAGGACATAATGGCTATTGAGGGACTAAACATGTAGTTTCCATCACAGCTACCGTATAAACTGAAGAAGCCAAGAAAATCACGAGGAGAAGCTTACAGGTTAGAAGACACCGAATGCAATTACTAAATGTGATGTGTGAATTTTGACTGGCCCTTGGATCACTTTTTTTTTAAATAAAAGATCAGCCCAGCCAGTGTGACACAGTGGTTGAGCATCAATCTATGAACCAGGAGGTCCTGGTTTGATTCCCTGTCAGAGCACATACCTGGGTTGCCAGCCCGATCCCCAGTGTGGGGTGTGCAGGAGGTAGCTGATCAATAATTCTCTCTCATCATTGATGTTTCTATCTCTCTTTCTCTCACACACACTTCCTTTCTGAAGTCAATTTTTTTTAATTGTTTTTTAAAGATCATTTTTAAAAATTCACTTTGGGTCAGTTTAGACTGTATATGAAATGGTATCGTAGAATTAGTGTTACTTTGCTTAGGTGAGACAACCCCTAAGTAAAAATATCCTCATTCTTAGGACATACATGTTGACATGTTTAGGGTTGTCATGATGTCAAATTTCAAACGACTTAGAAAAATAAAAATGTTAAATGCTGGTCCAATCAGATAAAAGGCATACGGATGTTCATTTTGCTATTCTTTCCACTTTTCTGTGAGTTTGAAATTTTTCTAAATAAAATGACTGGGAAAAGTTTCCATATGCAATGGCCTGTGGGCAGATTCATGTCAATGAGTCAGAGCGAGACAGCTATCCAGAGCTGTTCTGTTCTAGAGAATTATAAATAGCCTTTGCAGGCTAATCAAGTGCTGTCGTGGGCACTGTCTCCTACAATCCTGATGTGAATGGCCCTTGTGTGGGAGGTTTTATTGCCCAACTGTATGGCCCAAGTGCAGAGTCAACAGCTCTGGCCTGTGCCTCCCAGGTCTTCCTCGATCCCTGCAGCCAGTGCAGTTATAGGCACCTGGCAGGTTCTCCTTGAACATTTGTCAGCAAATATAACAGGAGAGCCCTGACCAGTTTGGCTCAGTGGATACAGCGTCGGCCTGTGGACTGAAGGGTCCCAGGTTCGATTCCAGTCAAGGGCATGTACCTTGGTTGCAGGCACATCCCCAGTAGGAAGTGTACAGGAGGCAGCTGATCGATGTTTCTCTCATCGATGTTTCTAACTCTCTATCCTTCTCCCTTCCTCTCCTGTTATTATATAACAGGAGAGCCCCACCAACACTCTTCTAGAAGGAAACATGAGCTTGCTATTTGCAGAACCCAGAGGGAAAATTGGACAATTTAAAGCCTGAGAATGGAGAGCTATATATTAGAGGTCAATAAGCTTAGCATAAACTTAAAGAAATTTATATCAATGAGCATCTTTATGCAAAAGCAGTCCCTATTGTGTAGAGGAATTTATAATAACTAATCCACACGACCACCTAATAATGTGTAGATTAATCATCCTAATTTTGGGGTTGATTCTTTAGATAAATGTTTTTCAATTTCCTTGTTATATTTTTATATTATATATACTAGAGGCCCAGTGCACAGATTTGTGCACATTGAAAGGAAATTAATTAGAAGGTGGCTGGCAGGGCAGGACTGGGCAAGATGGGCTGGACATGCCCTGGAGCCAACCTCCCACAGTCCTTCCCTGGCCGGCCACACGTGGGGCAGCGTCAGGGCTCGAAGGCCATCTGCAGAGTGAGTGGGGTCCCTCTGGGAGGTAGGGTTCCTTGGTCTGGCCTGCAGGGATCGGGCCAAAACTGGCATCCCCCAAGGAGTCCTGGAGTGCAAGAGGGCATTCTGCAAAGGTGTCATCACTCGGCAGCTCCTGCATTGAGAATCTTCCCCCTGGTGGTCATTGCATGTCATAGCTACTGGTCGGATGATCAGACGATTGCTTAGGCTTTTATAGAGAGAGATGTTATGTAAGATCCCAGTTTTCTGAAATTATTTTCATTTATAAAGCTACCTACTGGTTAACGTCAACCTGTTCATGTTCAGAATGACATCTAAACCGATGCTCCCGATTGTGGACAATGATCATCTCCGACCCATGAGACTGGTGTTCATTTTTCCTTTGTACTTTTTGTATTGTCAGGTATAGTTCCAGGAACACAGGAATTTTCCGTTTCTTTGTCTTTCTTCTTGGAGAATATGGGGTTTTATTCTTAAAAATTAAAAATGAGCACATTTTGATTAAAATGTCTTTCACCTGGGCCTCAATGTCGGACAGAGCAGGATTCAAATCTTAGGTTTGAAGGACCTGCAGGGTCCTTAGCCTCCTTGTCAAATGGAGATGTTTACCTTTGATGGTCGTGGTTGGGATGGAAGACGATATATGTCAAATAGCTAACACAATCTAGTGATACAAGGTAGTTAACCCACAAACAAGAACCATTTATCACTTCTAAGACTGTGAGCCCAGTGTGTTGCTTCTGTTCTGATATTTAAATTTGTCCTACTTTCAACAAAATGCTGTCACCAAGACTCTGGTATTAAACTATTTGGATTTGTTCCATGTAGGTTAGTCTCCCAGTGGGAGCTCAGCCCAGCTCCTTGTCACTCTTTTTTTTTAAATATATTTTATTAATTTTTTACAGAGAGGAAGGGAGAGGGAGAGTTAGAAACATCAATGAGAGAGAAACATCAAACATCAATCAGCTACCTCCTGCACATCTCCTACTGGGGATGTGCCCACAACCCAGGTATATGCCCTTGACCAGAATCGAACCTGGGATGTTTCAGTCCGCAGGCCGACGCTCTATCCACTGAGCCAAACCAGCGAGGGCCCCTTGTCACTCTTAAACACCACCTGAAACTTCATGGAAATACTTTACTTCATAGCTGCAGACACTGTTTAACTGAGAGGCGTCCCTATATCCAGGCTGGTGTTGGGTGATAAATGAACTTATTTGCCATTCTGGTCTTCAAAGGTTATGACTTGCTACCCTATACACACACGGATTGGTTGAAGCATATTGGTAACCAATGAAAAGCTTCCTTCGATGCCTTCAGTAGCAGCAGGAGGCCTAATCTAGTCCCGGACCCAGCAGAGCTGAATTCCTTTGTCCCTCGTGCTGGCCCTACTTCCTCAATTCCAATTTGCAAAGGGCAGAACTTGCCCATACCCGCTCCACCCAGCTCGTTGACCTCATGTGGTCCTTGAAATAATCTTTATAGAAAATAATCTGGGTTATTTGCTCACATGGTGTTCCTTTCCACACGCCTTTTCACCCTTTCACGCTCAGCTGGGGTTTCACAAAGATCAAAAGACACCTGCGTGCTTTAATCCCAAGACCTGAAGAAGTTACCTAGCAAAGCTCCAACCCAGAGCGCATCACAATAGCTTTTGAGTGATGTAAAGGGAGCAAGTCCCCTGACTCTGCAGCGGCCCTGGCTGTGCGTCAACTCCTGGAGGCTGCTGTCCCCAGAGGACCCTCTAAAGCAAGGTCTCCAACTCCTGCAGCCTGAGCAGGTAACAGCAGTATGACCCTCGCTGCCACAACTCTCCCCCCGCACCCCCCTCACTTCATGGTTGCATTACTCAATAGCTGATTGCATTCTGAATGTTCTAGACTCACAGGGGTCCTCAAACTACGGCTCGCCGGCCACATGCGGCCCGCCGAGGACATTTATCTGGCCCGCCGGGTGTTTTTGCCGCCTTGTTTTTTTTACTTCAAAATAAGATATGTGCAGTGTGCATAGGAATTTGTTCCTAGTTTTGTTTTTGTTTTTTTAAACCATAGTCCGGCCCTCCACTGCTCTGAGGGACAGTGAACTGGCCCCCTGTTTAAAAAGTTTGAGGACCCCTGTTAGAGACTGGAGCTCACGATTCAGACACTTTGTGGCAAGCCTTTCCTAAAGACAATAATTCTTTTACAAAGTGAACATTCCTATTCAACTTGGAATTATTTGAATGGTTCTAGCTCAGCATTTTATTTTTCTCTTAGAAAGGGGGTATACCTCCACTAAGGTATCTGACTCTATGATGCCAGACGAACAGAGCTTAAAAGCTGTTAACTGAGTCACTATAGGTTACTGAGTTGACTGACTGATAGATGTTTTTTTTTTTCATTTATCCATTCATTCCAAAGGATGCATAGAGCACTTCCTTGAGTGGGAAACACTTCTCACCAATGATACTGGCCACCAAAACAATACGGTTCCCGCATCTAGAAGTTTCCATTACAGCTGGCGAGGCGAGGCACCGTATGAAACTCATGTCTTCTTTGAAGAATCTCTAGAGCCTTGTCCACGCCTGGGCGTAGTTTCTTAAATGATAGACTTCGTACATGAATTAATAAACCAATGAGGAAAGATCTTAGAACCAAAATGCATAACAGAATTCATCAAGGGCTCTGGGAATTCAGAAGCAGGCGATGGGCCATTTGGAAATCAGAACAGAGGCCTGAATAAAGCCCTAAAGAACTGCAGGATTTAGACCAGACAAGGAAGAAGGGAAAAGCATGCAGGCAGCTGAATTCATAGTAGGGTTGAGGGGAGGGTGGAAGGGGAGGAAGAGGTGGGTAATCAACCTTCCTGAACTGGAAAGACTGGCTTCCAGAGGAAACAGAAGCATTAAGACTGGCAAAGGACGCCCTGACCGGTTTGGCTCAGTGGATAGAGCGTTGGCTTGCGAACTGAAAGGTCCCAGGTTCGAGTCTGGTCAGGGGCATGTATCTTGGTTGCGGGCACATCCCCAGTTGGGGGTGTGCAAGGAGGCAGCTGATCGATGTTTCTCACTCTCTATTCCCTCTCCCTTCCTCTCTGTAAAAAAATCAAAAAAATATATATTTTTTAAAAAGACTGGCGATGGGCAGCAAGATGGCGTCCGCTAGCAGGGTCGTGCAGGTAGTCAACCCACATACTCCATTAATAAGGTTCCCTAACAGAAGAGACAATCCTAAACCAAATGTATCAGAAGCTGTGAGATCAACAGGAGTACCATCTCACTCTTCTTCAATTTCACAGCATGCTAAGGGAAGTAAATCGTCAGATTGGCTGATGCATCAGGGTCCACCAGACACTGCAGAAATAATAAAAACATTACCTCAGAAATACAGAAGGAAACTTGTGTCTCAAGAAGAAGTCGAATATCTCCAACGTGGAGGTCCTGAATAATCACTGACAATGTGGCTGCTGTTTATTATCAAAAAAATAATAATAATAATCTTTACAATAAAGGACTTCCAAAATGACTAATGAGAAATAATACATTAAACAACTTTAACATATATTCTGGAAAAAAAGAAAAAAAGAAAGAAAGAAATATAGAAAACTTAGATAGACACTTGTATTTCTTAATTTATGTATCTTGGCAGCTTTTCCACAAGCTTACCTAATTGTTTATATACTTTATACTTATTAAAGTACACATTTTATTTATTTTTTTTTAGGGTTTTTTTTGTTATTCTTTTTGTTTTATTTATTTTTTTTGTTTTTTTTATTTCTAAAAGTACACATTTTAAAATGTTAGTCTATTAATTTACTCTTGATTATTATCAAGTATTACCAGTATTGAACTATTAAAAGCACACAATGTCTAATAAACCATCATAGATTTCCCATAAAAAAAATAATAAAAATAAAATAAATAAATAAATAAATAAAAAAGACTGGCAAAGGAGCTTAGTGCCTGAAAGATCCTTTTCTAAACATCCTCTCACAACATATGTGCTCAAAGGCCATTGGAAGCAATTGTAAGAGAGAAACCGTCCAGGCAGCCTGGCTGCTGTCTGACCCTAAGTGGACCCAGTTGATGGGTCACAATTCTGAGCAAGCACCCCACACCCACCTTCTCTACACTGACTGGAGGAGTCAGCTTCATATCAGAACTCTAGTTGCAAGGGAGTCTGGGAAATGTTGTGCTCAGCCTGAAAGCTGGTGCAGCGGCAAGGGGGCTAAGTGCCCAAGAGGCACAGTATTTTTTTGTTTTTAAAGAAAAGCTCCCTAGCTGGTTTGGCTCAGAAGATAGAGCATCAGCCGGTGGACTAAAGGGGCCCGGGTTCAATTCCGGTCAAGGGCATATGGGCTCGATCCCCAGTAGGGGCTGTGCAGGAGGCAGCTGATCAATGATTCTCTCTTATCATTGATATTTCTCTCTTCCTGTCTGAAATTAATAAAAATATACTTTAAACTAAAAAAGAAAAGCACATCTGCATGCATTAGTTTACACTTCCATGTCTTTGTGCTCCTTTTCTAGTCTATATTCTTCCTTAAATAGTCGGGCAGAAGATCTCTACTTTTTTGTTTTTTAATATTTTTTATTGATATTTAGAGAAAGAGGAAGGATGAGAGAGAGAGAGAGATAGAAACATCAAGGATGAGAGAGAAGCATGAGTCGGCTGCCTCCTGCATGGGCCCTGACCGGGAGTTGAACCCTGACCTCCTGGTTCATAGGTCAATGCTCAACCCCTGAGCCAAGCCGGCCAGTGAGCTCTACTTTTAAGAAGGACTTTGTAGTACCAGAAAGCTCTCACCTGGAAATGTATATAAACTTGCCATGTTTATTTTTTTTTCTTTCAGAATCCCATTCATCATGACCACCATCCGGCTACGAGAATTTGTTGACCGCCATCCGACAATCCCACCCAGGTAACCTCCTTCCAGAGGCAGACAGGCAGGCACCTGGGGAATCGAACCGGTCACTTGCAGCTCCGAGACTGACAGAGAGCTGCTGCCAGGGGGCTCTAGTGAAGTTTCTCTGGGTTTAGTTGTTAAAAACAAAACGAAAAAAAAACACTCCCACACTCGTGGCAGAATCCAAGCAAGCAGGCAACTCCAACTCCCAAGAGATTGGAGGACATTGGTTTTTGCCTGGAAAAGGCTTCAGCAAGAACTCAGGGACCCCTTTGCTCCGCTTGGAATCACACCAGCCCCTCCTGT